>JAOWBU010000144.1:0-50000 GCA_026212405.1 Petrea volubilis | reverse complement strand
AATGACGCCTTTCATCATGATTCTATTAGCTCTTTTAGATTGATGCGAAGATGCATAAGATGGTACTCATATATCTGAGTTGGGACACTGTAGAGTGCTTTTTGATAGTAATGTAGCTTTATTATGAGGTAACACCAAGGTTTGGCTAATGATAAAAATGTTATGTGTGTGTGTGTGTGTGTGTGTGTGTGTATTTTGATGGTTATAAGTGTTCTCTGCAGGTTGCACCCTATGAAAGGCCTGCATTAAGCAAGGGTTATTTACTTCCAGAAGGTATATATCTCCTCAGAATTTCTAGATAACCGGATGTAAGTGAATTTCTTTCTTGTGCATGCTTCAAGGCACCCCGTTTAACTGGTATCTGCACTAGGATTATCATGTGTCCTTGGAATAGCTGAGTATTCAACCGTCATACTCTTAACAGCTTCCCTAGAGTTCAGGATGCGGCCCCCCTAAGGAGACCTAATAGAAAACGAACTGGTTTTGCTAGATTTATACTGGCATTATTACGTCAGTCATTACATAAGTTTACCCTGTACAAAGATGCCTTACAAAATATGAAATAATGCAATTGATGTGCGTCTGCTTTGTAATGTGGAATCATAAGAAGACTTCAACATGTATAATTTGTGGTGATGCTCTTGGAAATTATTAGATTTGTAGAGTATTAAACATTTGAAGGATGCGCATTGATCCCTTTTATTTCAGTATATGTGTTTCTATTGCCTCTTGGTTTGCATGTGAAGTTATTATCACTTATTGTATGTCTGAGATGCAGATTTTCTGTTCTATGGGATTTACACTCTGTATGTCTTATTGCATGCAGCTCCTGCACGTCTCCCCTCATTCCACTGTTGTGTGGGTACCAATGAGGAAAGGTTGGCTCAAAAATGGTACAAGGAACATGGTAAGATTCCAAAGAAATATCCATCATTTGAGTTCTCTTAATTTAGATGAATGTCAGCTTTTCAAATAAATGCCCATATAGGATAGTTAGTCTATAATGTGGTTGTTAATGAAGGTACTCATAAATTATGTCAGCAAAATAATGTTTGAAATGCATATGAATTTAGTTTGGGGTTAGACTCTTTGTTGACCTGCAAGTTTTTGTAATCAATGAACTAACCGTATCCTTTCATATATCAATTGAAGTCATTCAAAGCTTGATAGAAATAAGGGATTTGGAATTTGGTGCTCCAAATTCAACAGTTTTGTCTTTTAGTATAGATTAGTGTGGGTCAGCTGGTACGTCATACGGTCATACCATCTTTATTGCAATTATTTGCTAAAACTGGTATAAAAACTACTTCCTTTAATTGCTGAAATCTCATTTTACTTCTGAATTAATTAGTGGATTGTTTTACTTGGCCAGAATATTATATTGAGGATTTAGCAACTTTTACTCACGCATGAATGTAATACTTCAGGTATTGAATTGATTCTTGGAACTCGAGTTAAATCTGCTGATGTGAGGAGGAAGACACTGCTTACTGCTACTGGAGAAACCATAAGCTACAAATATCTTATTGTTGCAACTGGTGCTCGGGTATTCAAGCTATATATGTGTGTGTGTGTGTGTGTGTGTGTGTGTGTTTTCCCTCCCTTATTCTGGTATTTTTGTGCTTGGTACAAAGTTTTTATTGTTTTTCCCCCTGAAAAACTGAAAGAGACGGAAAAGTTGGGTTTCTTCACACCCCACCCACCCCAGTGTTTGTGAGGGGGCTATTTTGCTTTTTGAGCCATGTCTCTTTTTATCAGAATGATGTGCAGTCAAAATAAGATGTGTTTGGTAATAGTGTATTCTTCCCCTACTCAATATTTAGTCTGAATGTGTAGTTGTATTAAAATATTCATCTGTAGTTGCTCTGATATCTGGTTCCAGTAGCTCTTTAATCTAAAACACAAGTCATTCTTGAGTTCTGGAGGCATTTTTCACTGATTAAATATATCTTTAGTGCCCACATTATGAATCTCATTGGGTGCCGCATCATTTATAGGCATTGAAGCTTGAAGAATTTGGAGTAAATGTAACAGATGCAACTAATGTCTGTTATTTACGAGATTTGGCTGATGCAGACAGACTTGTACATGTGATGAAATCTTGCACTGGTGGAAATGCTGTTGTAATTGGTGGTGGCTATATAGGAATGGAATGTGCAGCATCTTTGGTAATAAACAAATTAAATGTGACTATGGTTTTTCCTGAGGCACATTGCAGTAAGTAATTTTCCAATTACTCTACTGTTCCATTTTTATGCTTTTATTTTTATTATTTGGTCAAACTGTTTGAGATATGATATGATAGAATACATTTTTATTATGAATACATTGTGATGCATCCTACCCGGATCATGCCTGTATTCATTTTTCTGCCCTCCCTCCCTCTCCTCTCTCCCACCTGTACTCGCCATTTTGAAGTCAGAAAATTGTGCTAGTTTTCCAAATTTCTGACTGTGTTTGTTAGTCTTCCTCTGCAATTCCTTCGGTCTTCTTTTTATGCAGTGGCTCGATTATTTACCCCCAAGATTGCAAGATACTATGAAGAATTTTACCAGTCTAAAGGAGTGAAGTTTATCAAAGGAACTGTGTTGACATCATTTGATTTTCACTCTGATGGGAGGGTAAAACTTTCATCTCATTTGATTGATCTGAAAACTTACTAAAATTTCTCATGCTACAATCGCTTAAAATTGACCAACTTATCTTCCAGGTCACTGCTGTTAATCTTAGAGATGGGAGCAAGCTTCCAGCAGATATAGTTGTGGTTGGAATTGGAATTCGTCCAAACACAAGCCTTTTTGAAGGTCAACTAACCATGGAGAAGGGGGGAATCAAGGTGAATGGCAAAATGCAATCAAGCAACAGCTCAGTCTATGCAATCGGAGACGTGGCTGCTTTCCCAGTCAAAGCTTTTGGAGAAACACGCAGGCTTGAACACGTCGATTCTGCACGAAAATCAGCAAGGCATGCAGTTGCTGCAATCATGCAACCTGACAAAACTGGTGAATTCAACTACCTCCCTTTCTTCTACTCCAGAATCTTCGCATTATCTTGGCAATTTTACGGGGACAACGCAGGGGAAGCTGTCCATTTTGGTGATTTCTCCGGAAATACCATTGGGGCTTACTGGATACATAAGGGTAATCTCGTGGGGTCGTTTCTTGAGGGTGGTACTAAAGAACAGTACGATGCTATAGCCCTGGCCACAACGCTTAAACCTAAAATTGAAGACATGGGTGAGCTCGAGAGGCTGGGTTTGGAGTTCGCCTTGTCTTTGAGCCGGAAACCTCCATCTCTGTCACCAACTGGTGGTGTTTCTGGGGTGAAACTGGAGAAACCGTTGTACGTATGGCATGCAACTGCTGGAGTTATTGTTGCTGCATCGATAGCAGCCTTTGCATACTGGTATGGTAGAAGGCGCAGAAGGTGGTGAGATATTATTTTGGGATGTTTGCAGATATTTCATGTCTATGATTTGAATGTGAAACGCCCCGTGTTGTAGATCTTTCAGGCTAATGAGAGTCTGGACTCTTATATGTAACACAATAATTTACTTTAAGGCAGAAAAGGTTCGAAGCATTGTTCTTGGCTCCTAACTTGTTTGCATATTCTGAAGATCCTCGTCAAGGGGTGTGGGCGTGTGTGTGTGTGGATGTCATGACCTGGATTGAATTGTGTTGAAGTGAGCTCAGGCGCCAAGGGCTAATTCGTATGCACGACATTCTGCAAGAACTTACCGTTGCTATCGTTCCTCCTAAGGTCATTCATGTCTTGTAAAAATGATTGAACGGGGAGATTGTTGATTAGCTGATGTTATTGACGCTTGACATAACGCCACAATACTGACAATAGTAACAAGCACAATATGGGACATAGAACTGATAAATTAGTGTGTCAAACAAAGTTCAATTGTAGTCGATAAAAACCAACAATTCCCAGCCAACTAAATTGATTTAGTAGGGTGGAACAATAGATCCATTAAGACATATTTTGGATTTGAATTTAGGAATTGTAAAAAGAGCAATTGAGTTGAAAGGACAATCCGCATATCGCCCTATATAATACTCGAATCTTAATTAGTTGGTTAATGGGTTGGAATTGTGTGGCTAAAGACCCAAAAAGAAAGATTGCAAATTCGGTAAACATGATATTTTGGAGGTGCAAATAAATTAGGATAAACGAACAAAATCATTCATCACAGTGGGCATTTGGTCTAGTGGTATGATTCTCGCTTTGGGTGCGAGAGGTCCCGAGTTCGATTCTCGGAATGCCCCCATTTTTACCTCCAGAACTTTTTCTTAAAATTTTGACCGGTTACGGGCTTGTAGCATTGTCACTTATGGCCTAGCCCGCCGAACCTCCGTTTATTGAAACCCATTAAATGGCCTATAGCCCAGCCCAACGTGTTTCTTTAAATAAAACGTTCAAGGGCATTTAAGTCATTGCACAAAAGCTTCGAAAATTGCCTTAAAGAATTCATCCGTTCAGCCCTTATCCTATCTTATTCCTCGCTGCTGCTCTCACTACCCTCCCTTTCTCTCTCTCTCTCTCACTCTGGAATTCGCAATGGCTTCAGCCCTATACTCAGTCAGCCTCCGCTCTCCTGCTTGCGCTACACCGTCAACTGCTTACTCTGCACACCCTTCCGCTACATTCCCCAAACAATCACTCGAATTCCCCCTCAAAACCACCCCCACATTCCGCCGCCGCGCCGCTGCCGTTCGCCCCCTCGCCGCCGTTGACGCCCCTGAGAAAGTCGTCGAGCTCGGCGACCAGATCTCAAACCTCACCCTCGCCGACGCTCAGAAGCTCGTGGAGTATCTCCAAGACAAGCTCGGCGTCTCCGCCGCGTCATTCGCCCCCGTCGCCGCCGTAGGCGCGGCGCCTGCCGCCGGCGACGAAGCGCCTGCAGCCGTGGAGGAGAAGACGGAATTCGATGTAGTGATCGAGGATGTGCCGAGCAACGCGAGGATCGCCACGATTAAGGTGGTTAGGGCTTTGACCAACTTAGCTTTGAAAGAAGCTAAGGACCTGATCGAAGGATTGCCGAAGAAATTCAAGGAGGCGGTGTCGAAAGACGAGGCCGAGGAGGCGAAGAAGCAGCTGGAAGAGGCTGGAGCGAAGGTTGCCATTGTTTAGTATGCCTTCTTATCTTCAACAAAAAAAGCTAAATTAATGGGTAATTTTGTGTGAGATTAAGGAAATTGGATGCATGTTTTTGTGGATTTATTTTTAGTTGGATTAATAGATGTAGATTCATATCAGTAATCAGTTTAAATCCAACAAATTTCTATTCTATTTCCACTTCATTGCTATAATTATAGTATGTTGATTTCTCTGGCTCTGCAAAAATTATTTTACAAGTATAATTGCATATAGAATATAGATTGATCTGATGAGAAGATGTAAATAAATTTTCAAGTTCTTATTTGAAATGTTTAGAATTGATTAGCGTGAAGCGCAATGTCTCATAGGACGAAGTTGAACATCATTTTGTTTGGCTAAATGGTTATTCATTTTTCATGGCTTCACCTTTAAGTTTGTGTGAATCCCAATGTGGGGGAATTGATGAACTTCAAACAATTTGATGATTTTCCCTGATTACAAACCTTCAGTCTTACCATTTTACTAATCTTGATAGAATTTAGTTACATAAACCAACTAGCTCGCTTGTATGGAATAACATGAAATTTGTGGCATTCCTACCCAACCATCCCTGTTTGCTGGCGCATCAGAGAGAGAGAGAGAGAGAGTGAGAGAGCATCACCCACAGACTTTCTTTGGTTTGAATGAATGGTAATGGTTAGGCCTTTGGGATCTTGATTGAAAAGGAGACCAACTATTGTAGTGACAATGTTGTGGCCGGTTTGGTTTGGACTTTAGAGAATCTATGTTCTTTTACTAGTATTCTCTAATAACTGTTTGATGTCAGACATTTTTATCCTTTTTTTCTTTCAATTTTCTCTCTTCTCTTTTCGATTAGATATATTATTTCTCTTTCTTTTTTCTCTCACTCTTCTTTTATATCTTTATCTTTAATATTTATTGTTCCTTTATCTTTTTATTTATTTTTCCAATAGTAAAACTCAATTTTAGTTTTCAATCATTTTTTATTTTTCATAATATATAAATTTAATTTTCAATTAATTTTTTTGATTTTCTTGACATATAAAATTATAAATTTATTAAACACATAATTAAATTATTTTTAATTTTCATTTTGCACATGCAAAGAATGTACCACGCCCATTAGTGTTAATAATCATAGAGTCGGCCGTTTAAATTTGGAATGAGCATAAATTTTTAAAATTCGCCCGGACTCTCAAAATGCACCACACCGCACCATTTTGTTATCTTTTTTGAAAAATCGCAATTCAACAATTAAGTTAAAAAAATGCATAGCAAAATCTGTTTTCATCCAAATAGTTTAAATATATTTTTGATTAAAAAGAGTTAGAAAAAATAAATAGAAACATAACCATAAACGCCGGTATACCACTGCTGATTTTCATCCAAGGGAAAATAATTTTGCTTGAAATATGAGCCTAAACATATTTCTTAGGATAAGATCAGTTTATCATTATTGAATCTTGATTAATATGTCCTCGCCGTCGAGCCTTTGTCTCTAAAGGGGATGAGGAGCGATTAAACAAAACACGACTTCGACTTAGACTCAAAACAAAACGAGAAGTGATAAAAACAAAACACGAAATCGAGTTCCATTAATGTAGATAATTTGTTTTATTTAATAGATGCTTTGTTTTTATGTTCTTATCAAGTAATAGTTTCATTCGTAGTTGAGTTGTTATGGAATAATTAATTGATATTCATTAATTATTGATAATAATTAAATGAATGTACTTTGATCCTTGTAAAAGAAAAGAAGTAAAATGATATGTATACCCTCCTATCATCTCTGTGTTTTTCCTCCTGAGCTCTTATTACTAATCAATTTGAACGCCACAATTTTTTTTAAATAGAAATCGTTCAATTATATATTAGTCTATTACAATAATTAATTGTATCAATACTTCAAATAAAAAATAAACTATTACAAACATTAATTATCAAATAACCAAAAAAATACAAAATATTATATAATATAAATAAATTAGTATTAGATTAAAAAAAATAAATGTATTTAGAGGGAATCAAATCCTCCTTTCCGTGACAATTGCACACAAACGTTTTATAAAGCATCAACACCCTATAACAATTTTTTGGTATTTTTTATTTGACTTTTTTTTTCCCTTTCCTCTCTCATTTTTATTCTCACTTTTTTTCCTTGTCTTTTCAATATGATATATTATTTCTTTTTATTTTCTTCTCTTATGTCTTTATCTTCACTATTTACTTTATTTATTTATTTATTTATTAATAATAAAACTCGATTTAATTTTTAGTGATATAATTTTACTTCTCAATCATTTTTCATAATATATAAAATTATAAATTTATTAAATATGTGGTCAAATATTAATTTATTTTTATTTTGTACATATATAAAGGGTCACACACCCGTTAGTATATATAATTGCATAATTCAAGGTGATAGCACGAAATTTTGCGCACGAAATCCACTCACTCCAATATTTGTGCCTCTTAAACATGTTTTAAGCTAGTCCGCATTCTACGGAAGGGAAGATTTGAATAAAAATCGAATCAAAAGTCGATCGAGAGTTACTACTCCTTTTAATATATATATATATATATATTTTTTTTTTGGTGAGGAGAAACTGAGAACAAAGTTACACCAGTTCCTCAGACGTGAGCAGATGCATCACCTCAGTAGGAGGAGCATCCCAAACAGTTAAACGATTCTTCAGCTTGTATCCTAGCTTAGCTAAGCAATCTGCACAAGTGTTACTATTCCTTCGGATGTGTCTTATCCTTACATCCCAAGGGAGATGAAGTAAGTTCCTGCAATCTTGGATGATCGTTCTCAACGGGTGATCTTCAATACAGCACTCAGTAACCAATTTCAGAACTACTGTTGCGTCCAGTTCGACTTCAAGCCTTTGGATCCGCCTCTCCCAAGCTAAACTCAAGCCTTCTCTTAGTCCTAGCAGTTCTGCCACTATAATAGAAACTTGTCCCAAATAAATTGAGAATCCTAGCAGCCATTTCCCATTGTGGTCTCTTAACAGACCTCCTGCAGCACTCGCATTCCTGTCACCAATTCTACTTCCATCCGTATTTAACTTAACCCAACCCGGTGAAGGCTTCTCCCAACCGACTTGTTGCAGCTTTTTATCATGTGTTCTCTCTTTCTTTGGAAAAACAGAGTCAATGTCAAGGGCCAACCTCTTAATGTTTGCAACCACCACTCTTGGGTGCTCATCTTGTGCTTGGAAGACGAGTTTGTTCCTGGAGACCCAAATAGTCCAGATAGTGGCCAGAAAAACAGTCGGCCAAGAAACAGATGGGCAGATAATGTTCCTGAATTTTGCCTTTAAGTTTGAACCAAACCAATTTGATCTATCAAGGGCTAGAAACTCGGCCAGCTGTGTGGGATTAATGACATGCTCCCATACTTGAAACGCTCTCGTACACTGCAAAAAAACATGGATGATATCCTCTCGCGCCAGCGAGCAGGCTGAACAGAGGTCTGAGGTAGCAAGGTGTCTCTGCGCTCTCAGTCCATTAGTGGGCAAGCATTCATGTTGGCAAAGCCACACTAAGAATTTTATTTTTTCTGGACATCTCAAATGCCATATCCACCTCCACGACTCTTGCATGGGTCTCGCTACCCAGCTCTGTGACAACAAGAATTGATACGCTGATTTGCATGAAAAGGAACCATTTTCAGTACCTGTCCAGATTTGTCGATCTCTCTCCCCACGTCCCAAAGGAACCGGTACACTTAAGATTCTTGCTTCAAGCTCGGCTGGTATGGGAGTTAGGACTCGATTAAGATACCAACTTCCTTCATTAGGGGAGATAACGTCCGAAACTAATAAGCTGGCGTCATTTCTAGTAACCGTTGTCAGCATATGCTCACTCAATGGGGCGTCGCCTAACCAGTTATCAAACCAGAAGGAAATTTCCTGACCATTCCCTATCCACCAAACGATCTTTTTCTGGACCATTCGAATACTTCTAGAGATGCCTTTCCAAACTCTAGAGTGGTTCACTTTGGGAACATGCTCCAGTAGTTCATCCTCTTTGAGATATTTGCTTCTAAATATTTCATTCCACAAATAATGCTCATTCTTAAGTATTTTCCAGCCCAATTTTGCCATAAGTGCTACGTTCATCATACGAGTGTCTTTAATGGCAAGGCCGCCTTCATTCCTATTCCTTAGAACTTTCTTCCATCCTACCAAGTGAATTTTCCTCCTTTCCCCTACATCCCCCCATAGGAAATCTCTATTCAGTTTATCTAACTGGTTACAAGTATTGGATGACAACCAGTTAGTATGCATTGCATAGACTGGAATAGAGGAAGTGACCGCTTTAACAAGAGTAGTGCGCCCCGCTAGATTCAGATTTGAAGCCTTTCAGGTCGAGAGCTTGTCCCGAACACGATCCACCAAGCTCATCCCAATATCTCTAGCTCCTCTGCCGACAACAAGCGGCACTCCTAGGTATTTGCCAAGATTCCCGGTGCTCACAATTCCCAAAGTCCCACAAATATCCCTTTTGAAGCTAGGATCGATTTTGGGGGATACATAAACTTTAGATTTGCTGTGGTTAACTTTTAAACCAGAGGCTGAACAGAATTTTTCCAGGACTCCTTTGATAGTTCGAGCATTTTTAACTGATGACTTGCCGGCCAAAATAACATCATCTGCAAAGAAAACATGGGAAACTTTCGGACCCCCTCTACACACTTGTGTCGGGTTCCATTTTTTTGAAGTAACTGCTTCTTCAATAAGATATCCCAACCGCTCCATGCACAACACAAAAAGGTAAGGCGAGATTGGATCACCTTGTCTAAGCCCACACTTTGTTTCAAAAGGTTTCAGTAGCGCCCCATTCCACAAAATCCTTGGCTTGACGCAAGACACACAACTCATGATCAATTTAACAAGACTTGGCGGGAAATTGAAAAAATACATTGTTTCCTCCAAAAATCCCATCGGACTTTATCATAAGCTTTTTCAAGGTCAATTTTGATCAACATTCCCCCCACCCGGCTCTTGGATCGATTGATAGAATGGAGAAGTTCTTGCACGACAAGAATATTATCGTGCGTACATCTACCCGAGATAAAACTACTCTGCAGTGGGCTCACTAAATCACTCATAAACGGCTTCATTTGCAATAGCAACAGCTTCGTAATTGCCTTGAGGATAACGTTACACAATGCAATGGGTCTTAAATCGGATACCACAGTAGGATGTTGGACTTTCGGTATAAGGGTGATAAACGAATCTCCAATGGACCCTGGGACTTGCGCGTTGTCGAAACAATCCTGAATAAACTTCACCGTTGAGTCACCCACAATGTCCCAATACTTTTGATAAAAGAAGGCTTGGCATCCGTCGGGACCGGGCGATTTATTGGGGTGCATACTGAAGAACACCTTTCGAATTTCTTCGGCAGAGGGTCCTTTCTGCATGACATGCCTAACATCCATGCTAAAACATTTCTGTAAGGGACTCCTACACAGACTTGCGTTCGCCTCTGAGTCAGTACCTTGGAAGAGCTCACTAAAATGTTCGAGCACATGATTTTTAACAATTTCTGGATTAGCACACCAAACTCCTCCAATCTTTAATGTTGTGATTCTATTGCATCTCCTTCGGCTAAGTGTAGTCAAATGGAAAAACCTCATATTCTTATCTCCCGCCTCAAGCCATTATACTCTCGACTTCTGAAACCAAAGGAGTTCCTCTTGTTCTAACGCAACGTTGTATTCCTCGATAAGTGTTTTTTCCAATTCTTGCATTGGTTCATCGTCTCTTCGAGCCAAGATTTTTTGGATACCGTTGATCCTCGCTAGGAGCTCACGCTTGCGATGAAATATATTTCCGAAGTGTCGCTTATTCCACTCTTTCATAGCTGTTGGAACTTCAGAAATAGCTTCCATAAACTCACCCTTTTGTTCCCATATTTGCTCAATAACTTTTGAGCAACCTGGATTTGTGGTCCAAGCCAACTCGAACCGAAATGGGTGGTGAACCTTCGAAGTTCCAATACCATGACAATATGTGAGGACCGGGTTATGGTCAGAATACGTCCGTGGCAAAGTAAGCACCATAGCCTCTGGGAACAATAGATGCCAATCAGTGTTAACGAGAGTCCGATCCAAGCGTTCCCTAATATTATGTACCCCGCTTCTTTTATTAGTCTAAGTGAACTTGGGGCCTTGAGAGCCAAGATCCATTAGGCCACATGCATTCATGCCTTCATGTAACCGGTTACAGCGGTTCCATTGGAGAGGTCGACCCCCTCGCTTTTCACTAAATTTCGCAATATCATTGAAATCACCCATCAAGAGCCACGGTCTTTGAATGGAACTATTAACTTGTTGGAGAGCTTGCCACAATTCGTCTCTCCGGTCCGCTCGGGGACTAGCATAAATCCCCGAGCACACCCACCCTTTGTCCAGCTTAGGCCCAATCACGGCATGTATAGCTTGATCCATCACCGACACAATATTAACCTGAGTTTGGGCCCCATTCCATAAGAGCCAAATCCCTCCCTCTCTTCCTCTAGTTGGAGCACGACAAACATCGGTAAATCCTAACCGTGTGGAGATCGTTGCTGCCCTCGCCTCCGAAACTTTAGTTTCAAGAATAAATACCACATCAGGTCTATGAGTTCTCACAATTTCATTAAAATTCCGTCTAAATCTGGTGTTTCCAGCCCCTTGGCAATTCCATGATAAGACTTTCATAAGTAAACAATACAAAGTAAGGGGGGAAGGGGAAGCCACTCGACTACCGGCAAGACCCCGGAGGATCTGTTGTACGCACAGCAGGCTCAATAGCCATTGGCACAGACTGTTCACTTTGTTGAGCCTCACATCCACTGTTGGTCTCATGTGGTGATGGAACGCTTGAAGAGTGAGCTCCGCCGTCGCACCCGCCTGCCAACAGATCAGGGGGATCTTTCGGAATTGAATGGTGGTTATTCTTAAGGCTGAGTGAGCTACTAATACCAGGGTCATCACCCCGACTAGCATGAGATAGTCCCTTCTCAGGTGACTCGGGATGGGGGGTGCTCCATAAGGACACACAGGTGGGGTAATCGACGAGGAGAACGCATGAGGATGGTGCAAAAAATTGAGGGTTGACTCGTCCACCTGGAGTGGTTGATGTACGTTGATAGGAACCTCGATCAAATCAGAAGGTGGTATATTTTTGCATGGTTTAGTGGTAACTTGGTTTGCATGGGAAACCTGGTTCCCTTCCCTAGTGCTTGGGTTGGTATTCAGAGATCTTTTACGGACTGGCACCTTACTATTTCGGTGTAAGGGGCTTTTTCCTTTGGACTGAGGGAGTGGACCCACCACAAAAGTATCCTTATTAGTGAAATGAGTTCCTGTACTGACTTGCAAGTCAGGTTCGTGTTCCGCATCCACCAATAACTCAAACTTGTTTCTTGATGCAGCGCTGCCAACCTGAGTTGTCCCCCTTTTAGGTTGTTGTCTCCCTTTTTGTCTTCTAGCCACCATCCAATCACCATACAACTCCTTCTGCACTCATTGTACCATGTCTGTACCGTCGGAGCTGGCGTTGCCATGGTCATTTTCAGAGTTCATCTCGTCCGATCTGGCAACTTTCGGGCACTCCGGTGCACGGTGTCCGACCATACCGCAACCAAAGCAAATGGTGGGAAGGTTTTCATATTCAACAGGGAATAGTTTCCCACAAATTTCAACAGCACTAAGGAGAGGTTTATCTAAGTCTAGTTGGACACAAAATCGGGCAAATATGCCCCGTGAAGCCCAGTAGGTATTGTGATCAATCTTGATGGGAACCCCTATACTAGACGCCATAGCATAGACGATATCGTCTTCATATAGTTCCACTGGCAATTCGGGAACTCGAACCCATGCAATAGTAGAGCTCACCCTATCCTTGGATGGTTGAAAATTTGGTTGCCATTTTCGTGTCACTAGATAGTGATTAAAGACGACCCAAGGTCCGTCAGTGAGGATAGCCTCAGCCTTTGCTTTGTCCTCCATCTTCAAGATGAAGCAGTTGTGGCCCAAGTCGATCAGCTCGTAGTCCCCTTGTAGGCGCCACATTGTGTTTATTTTAGCAGTGAGGACATTGTAGTTGATTGATCTTCCCAACAGTTTGAGAATGATAGACTCTTTCCATGGTTTGCAAATTCGTTCTTCATATTCTTTGTCCAGAATGATTCTTGGGAAAGGAAACTCTTCTGTAGGGCTCAAAACCTTAATCTTGTCAAGATTGAGGAGACCCTTTGGTGTAAACTTCACTGCCTTGTTCCTGCTCTGTCCTACAAGAGACTCCAAATACGATCTGTTCGCGTTGCTTTGCGGTCTTAGCTCTTCATCGGGGCTAGTGGCATCCTCCATGTTGTCGTCATTAGCAGTGTTTGTCTTGATCTTCTTGTTGCTGCACAGAATCTGATCTTCTTCCTCCGGTGATAATGTTGCACTTTTAGTGGGTTGCAGGCTTTCGCTCTCTGGCTCCATTTTTTTTCCTCCTTTTAATATATATATATATATATATATATTCCTAATATACTTTTAAAAAATGTAAACCAGAACTGATTCTACCATTTAAATAATCAAAGTATCAAAAATATATATAAACATGAAATATGCACGACTATGTACCAAGTAAAAAAGTGAGAAGTATGTATCGAAAGGAAAAAAAAAAGGTGAAAAGTATTTATGTACTAATTTATTTTGTGAATATTCTTATTTTCAGATAACTAAAACCTCAGGATCATAAATAAAAAAAGAAAAAAAAAATTCTTAAGTAATATCTATTTATCTATATTATTATAAAAAAAAACTATTTTTGTTTCACAAATAGCGGTTGTTTATGTGATTTTACAAAATTTGCCCTTCAATTTTATATAGAATCAATAGAGATATATAAAATTATGGGTAAAATTGAAAATTAATATGAAATCAATTCAATTCGGATACCAAATTTTTATGTGCTAATTTTACCCATCTAATTAGTAAACACATGTAATAAATAAACAAATAAAAAGGTCACTATTGTAATATTACATCCAATTTAAAAATCCATGTTCTCAACCCATTAAACACTTTCTCTAATTACAATTACTTGATTTTTTTTTTGTATTTATTCTTTATCATGTAATTATATTTCATATAATTATTTTATTTTTAAATTATTATAATTTAATAATTATTTCAAATAATTCTTAAAAACATATTCTTATAAAAAAAATTTAATAATATATTTATATTTTCATCCTAAAAAAATTTGAAGTACTAAATTATAATATATATTTTTTTATATTTTGCACTCACGTAAAGTGTGTAATACTGTTAGTAGATAAAAAGTTAAAGCAACGGTCTAGCAGAAAAAAGTAATATGATAAAGAGCCCCAAATGATAAAAAAAAAAAAAAAGCTCGCCACGTTCAATAATTTCCTTACCCGCTTCATGCACATACATACATTATACTTATACATATACCTAGACGTGAACCGACAGCTTCTCTCTGTATTTTCTTCTCCACATGTTCTCACTCCCAGCGCGGTGACCTGCGGGAATTTGGGGCTAGGGTTTGGGCGTTGGAGCAAGTAAGTATTTGAACCCCCCCCCCCCCCCCTCTTTTTAATTTTGATATAAATTTTTGTGATTGAGCAATTTTTCTTGAGTAATACAAGTTCTAAGTGTAAAGGTGCAATACAATTTTTAGGGATTTCTCAAGAAATCATTTTTTCTTTTAGAGCTTGACAAAATGTTTCTTGAAATTTGAAATATAATGACTCCTTTCAAGAGCAGGTGGGAAACTACTTAAAACATATTGATTTTTTTAATATATTGTCATGTCCCGGCTGGTTAGATGTGGATTTCGTAGTAAAATACTCCATAGTGTTGAGAGAATTGAAAATTAAAAATATAGAAACTAGAGCATAACAGGTGAGAGAAGGGATGAGAGAAAAGAGAAGATTGCAGAGATACGAGAGAGAGAGAGGGAGCAGAGAAGAGAGAGAGAAAGCTTAATTCATTCCTTGGTTTTCAATTACACAATTAACCTAGTTATATAGTTACAATAGAAGAAAAAGAAGAAGAAACGTGTGACACTTTTAACTTTGATACTAACATTGATGAAATCCCAAATCTGCCCTTATATTAATACCAAGGTCATGACATTTCTCCCCCGTTGAAATCATCCTTGTCCTCAAGGATCCACCTTCACACTTCTGTAGCACCGGCTCCTGACTTGCTTTAGTGTAACCATCCCTTGAATTACTTATCATGCAAAGGCCAAGCATTATTAGGAAATCATATATCAACTCACTTGAACAAACTCCGATGACATACAAGTAGGAAAATAGAAAAGTCAGATTCCGTATGGAGGGATTGTCTTCTTTCAAATACTTTTCCTCAAAATATTGTGCAAGGCGTGCAAAAAGCTTGGCACCAAAGTCCGTTCCAATCAAACAAGCCATTCCAACAACAAACGCTGCAAAAACAGCAGCATATTGTTCATTGCCACGAGGAAAGATAGCTATCTCAATGTATTTCAAATTTATACTTGAGTTTCCATTGTATATTCCCTCATATTCAAAAATCTGAAACTGGACTTTGAGCTGGTCAGTTCTCTTAGCTCTTACTTCCTGTAACATTGAGTGAGCATCATGTCTCTGAATTATCTGTTTTCCAATCTCCAACTTTGTTATCTTTTCATTTCCACCAATGAAGGTCTCTTGTATATATTGATAATGGATGACAAAGTGTGGAAAATCAAAATAAGATAGATACCTAAGATGCTTAAGCTGTGAATCTAACATATACACCACCAAGTAAATCTCCTCTATTGCTTCATAATAATTATCACAAGCAGCAAACTGATGCATCTTTTTTAATTCGGCCCAATTAAAGCTAGACCATATCTTCTCCAATATAAACTCCATCATGAGCGCTCTAATCCTTACCTCCTCACCCCATCCATTCATTTCAGCATGCATATTGATGAAAAGGTTGTAATGCTCAATATTATTAGATTCCAGAAGTATTAATCTGTCCACAACAACTTGAGCAATCTCTAAGTTTTTGCAATGCTTACCATCAACCAATAAAGTACACCAAGTAACAAAGTCAGGTTGCATTTTGATACTTCTTTCAAAGATGAATCCATAGTGTTCAATCTGAGGAAGAATATTGGGACATCTGCTAGCCATTTCGAGGAGTCTCCATTTATCTTTTCCAACCAATGTAGCATGAGTAAGACCTCTCATCTTTGTAGTGGAGTATTCTTGCTCTATTTCTTTATCACTTGACTGTCCCAATTTTTTGTCTTGAACCATGTTCTTATCAGTAGCTCTCTTTTTCTCGCTCTCTTGAATTGCATATTGGCAGTGGGCCTCATGTGCCTCTTCGTCAAAAGACCATCCATTAGACATACTAGGGCCATCAATCACTTCGGGCTCATTCTCATTACTTGTAACACTATATCTCTTCTTGAACAAATAGCCATCAGGACCAAACTCTCTCATTTCTATCATGCATAACACATGAATAAAATTTACGTGGACAATTCTCATAGCAGCTTGAAGCTCAATTCTGGTCTTATTTCTTGAGATTTGCTCCGGACAATCTTGCACTATCAAGAGAATGGTATTGTCATTTTTAACAACGATTTTGTTGTCTTCCAACACTCCAGCGATTGGACCAGTTAGACAAAATTTCAGCTTCCATGAATTGACACCAATATCTGTAGGATCGCACCTCAAGGAGAAAGCAACCATATTCCCTCTTGCACCAAGAATATCCAAATAACCAATGTATACGCTGAATTTGAGCCGTGTAGCACTTTTTGAATTTGCTTGGAGCTTATATTTGAAAGCTTCGATCCGTCCATCATCATGCCATGTGACTAACACGATAAAGTCGGATTCATTCATACAATGCTTCACTCTCTTGGTATTTTCACAAAACGAGTGATACCCATGCGGAACTCCATATTGTTGATCGTTTTGCTCAAAATACTCAATAAGCATCACAACAAGGGTGGAGTCAAATTTTTGCACCAAAGGAGTAAATTGCATAACTCGTAATGAATCATAATGCCAATGACCTAAACATTTGACGCCATTGTCAAGATCACAAGCGCTAAGCAACCATGATTTCCATTTGCAAGCAAGATCTCCACCTGGGTCAATTACAATGACAACAACTTCACTACCGCCACTAGAGTGTAAGGAAATTCCAGCCCCACTATAAAATTGCTCATCATTATTTTCCTTGGAGCTCCTTCTCCTTAGTTTGCCTTCACACAACATAATTAGCTTATAGACTCTAGAGAATGTGTTATTTGTAAGTACCAACTCATTTTTCGTTATACCTTGAAGAGGATCTTCACTTTTCTTCATCACAAAACTGCCATTCAATGCTTCAACCCTCTGTTTATTTGGTTCCTCCACTGAGATATGATCAAGCACTTTGATATCCATTTCTGGTAACCCTTGTTCCCTAATTTTGTTCTCTGGCATCCCATCAAACACATCAAAATTGAGTTTCATTGCTTTCAGTTTATTGAATTCTTTCACAGGCATTTTGTCAAACATGTGGTTCCCATTGACTTCTTTAGCCTCATTTCCCTCTGTTTCCTGTGATCCTTCATTTTCATGGACAAATCCAGCATCAGTAAAAGCCTTTCTCATTGTGGTTGAGGCTACATTAGCCTGTATTGGCCCTATAGGGTCTGACACTAAACTTTTCATTTTATCCAACTTCATGGAAATTAGTTTCAAAGACTCCAATATCTCTCGATTAGTTTTCTTAATAGCAACATTTTGTTCAAGTAACTCCTCCGTAATTTTCTTGTTCAGAAATTGGATACGCATGAGACAACCTTCATTAAATATGTAACGCCCATCTAGACATTTTTTTGCAGAACTAGCACATTGAGATAGTTGGAATCTCACTAATGCTTGAAAATTTTCCTTTATTGGAAGAACTTCTATCTTCTCCACCGCACTACATGGATCGAACACTTGGCGTAGTACTTCCACAGTAACAGGAACTTGAATCTCCTCTATTGTAACCACCAATGTTCGTGAAGCGCTGGTATATGCGGATTCGGGCCTGGTTTCAAGTAGTTCCCTGGGATCGGAACGGCTTTGATACCAATTGTCATGTCCCGGCTGGTTAGATGTGGATTTCGTAGTAAAATACTCCATAGTGTTGAGAGAATTGAAAATTAAAAATATAGAAACTAGAGCATAACAGGTGAGAGAAGGGGATGAGAGAAAATAGAAGATTGCAGAGATACGAGAGAGAGAGAGAAGGAGCAGAGAAGAGAGAGAGAAAGCTTAATTCATTCCTTGGTTTTCAATTACACAATTAACCTAGTTATATAGTTACAATAGAAGAAAAAGAAGAAGAAACGTGTGACACTTTTAACTTTGATACTAACATTGATGAAATCCCTAATCTGCCCTTATATTAATACCAAGGTCATGACATATATATATATATATATATATATATAAATATGCGTCGGGTACCCGAACCCGAGAGAAGCGGGTTTTCGGGTAGCCGAGTATTTGGTTTGATTTCTATGCTCTCGAAAGAGTGAAAACTTTTTATATATTTCAAATCCACACATACGAATAGTCAGCAGTCACCGCCCGGAAAAAAGCAACTCTAAACGCTGCCCATTTATTTTCTTCCGCATTATTACCTATCTTTTTTTTTTCTCCTTCTGAAAATAGTACTCGTACTGTATATAGTACATGAATTCGTTTCTCAAACCCTAATTTTGTTTTTAGGAGAACCAGGCAAAATTTACGCCTTTGGGGAGCTCACTGCGGATAGAATTTCAGGAAGTTGCTTCTCCAAGACATTGAAAAGAGTATTTTTTTTTTTTGTTGATCGGGTATTTAATCCTGTTCGTTTCTTTTTTAATAAATATTATATATATATATATATATATATATATTAATGCAGTTGATTTTTTTTTAAAATTTTTTCAAAAAGATGTTATTTCAAAGTTTGCCGCTTTACGTGTGAGTGTGTTTTTTCTTGACGGGGTTTAAGTGAAAAACCCTAGAGATGTGCTGCGGTTGATTTTTTCTTTATTTACGTTTTAGTTGATTTTAAGTCGGTTATTTAATGAGAATCCTACTTGTTTTGGTCTTTTTGCAGTTTTAGATATCCGAAACTCTCGGTGCCATTGCTGAAGAAAAGATAATTTTCGGGATTTTGTTTTCTATATTTGAGATGGCCAGCCTGGAAGATATTGTGGCGGCGTCGGAGATTCTTGATGAGGATCCGGACAATATAATGAGTGGCTCCACTTGTAAACGGGTGCAAAATCGGGCGAGGGTTTTTAGTGTAAAGAAAGATGATGATTCTGTTGTTGTTGTTGCTAAAGGAGCTGTTGGAGCTGAAACTGTTGTAGAATCTGCTTTTGATAGCAGTAGTGGTTTGGATGGTATGAGAGAACAGGAAACTGGAGATGGGAATCTGGGCAGTGTATCAAATGGTGGTACGAGTTTTACAGGTAATGGCGTTGATGACAGGGTTGGTGTAGCTTGGGGGGATCATAAGATTAAAGACGGCAAGGTTTCAGGCACGTATTGTACGAAGTTGAATGGAAGTCGTGAAAACGGTTCTTATGCTGTTGTGAATGTTGATGGCAAACAAGCTGCAAATGGTGGGAAGTTAAAGGATCAAGACTGTGAATTTCGTGTGGGAGACTTTGTCTGGGGTAAAATCAAGAGCCATCCATGGTGGCCTGGACAGGTCTATGATACAAAAGATGCCTCTGATTTTGCTTTGAAACATAGCCAGGAGGGCCGTCTTCTTGTGGCTTTTTTTGGGGATGGCTCTTGTTCTTGGTGTTTGCCATCACAGCTTATACCATTTGTGGAGAACTTCAAAGAGATGTCGATGGACAGTTCTTCTAAGAGTTCTTCGAAGGCTATACAGATGGCTGTAGATGAGATTGGTAGAGTTGTGGAGTCGGAGACCACATGTAAGTGTATACCATTGGAGAAAAGAGATGGCCTTGCCAGGCCAGTGGTGGCAAATGCTGGAGTAAGGGTGGGAGTTCTTGTGCCAGAGGTAGATATTCATCGGCTTCCTATCCCGGAATACGGTCCTGCTGAAATCCTTGCAGAAGTAATGCACTTTGCCAAGGCTGTTTCTGTTGACAGTGTGTTGGAGCTTGCAATCTTGAGAAGTTGGCTATCTGCCTTCTTCCGTACTAGAGATCGCCATTCGTTGCCTGTATACCATGAACCCCATCATATTGAAGGTTTGGAAGACAAGAATAGAAATGCGACTGGAGTCACCAATGATTTTAGTGTTCCGATTGAAGTCCCTATCTTTGGCCCCCGGGGGGATGACTGGCTCTCCCCACCCGCAGTTAACACTGCAACATCTCAGGCCCCATTAGACGATAAGATTTATCATAGAAGGAAGCTAAAAAGTGTTGCTGAGCTTATGGGAGAAAATGGTAATGCCAAGCCAAAAAGTCATAGCAGAGCTACAGTCAAAGAAGGAAAAGATTTAGGGAAGTCGGCTTCTTCAAAAGAGAGTACAGGTCTGAAGAGAAAGGTTGAGGTTTCTGAATCTTCTAAAATAACTAATGAGAAGATTTCCGATTCAGAAAACAGCGGCATTGGGGTTATGGATGGTTTGGATAATGGTACTTGGTCAAGAAAACCGAATGAAAGTGTAGTTGCTACTGGTGAAAATACGTCTGGTGAAGCCAAAGAGGAATCAGAACACTTATCTATGCCGAGGGAAAGGAAGAGGAGTAAGTACTTATCTCCTCCTTACATAGATTCTACATGGAGGATAGGAAATTTGAGCTTTAAGATGGAATCAGAATCTGATAAAGTTGCAAAGGTAGATCGAGTGGGAGAGCACAGGACAAAGGCTTCTGAAGACATCAAATCACCACCTGTTTCGAAGTCTCTGGATGAGTCATCTGTTGACAAACTGCCCATCGATCAACAGCTAAACGTCCATGAAACATCTATTGACACAGCTTCTGTGACTGCAGAGAATGGTAAGAATATGACCTTTCCTGTATCTGATGTTAATGTGCCGGTAAGTGAATGCCTTGCAAACCTCCAGTTTGCTGCTGTCGATCGCCTTTACTTGAGCAAGGCAGGTACCCTTGATACAGTCTGGGCCTTTGTTTCTGCACTGAGAAGCTCAACCTACTTACATGGAGAAAACTTCAAAATTTATCAAAGATTCAAAGCAGGAAGGAAGAGAAATAGGAAGAGAAAGTCAGTGCCTTCCCGGCTACCAAATCAAGAAAATGACATCAAACAGGAGAAGTCAAAACCAGCTTACAAGAAAACTCCCAAAGCTCTGAAATCCAAAGGAGAGCCAGACACATCAAAGTCCAAGAAAACTGAGGTTTCTTGTGCTAAAAGCAGTGCAGATAAATCAGAGGGACATGATACGCCGTGCCTTACTCTGACATTCACACCCGGATTTCCTATGCCCTCAAAGGAAGAGATTGTGAGGCTGTTTAGTAAGTTTGGAAGATTGAATGAAAAGGAAATGAATGTGGTGACTGATTCTCATGCAGTCCGGATCGCATATATGCACAATTCCGATGCACAAGCAGCTTTTAAGTCATCATTGAATGAGAATCCATTTAGCGCTGAAAATGTTAATTACGGGTTGCAGCATTCTTCTAAGACTTCTTCACCTCGGAAGCTGGGCCCCGAGAGACCAGCATCGTCTTCCCAACGAACAGATGATTACATGTCTGATGTTAGAGTAATCAGGCGAAAACTTGAGATTATGACGGCTATTTTGGAAAACTACAATTCCAAATTCTCGCCCGAAGAGAAATCTAGCTTGAAAGATGAGATGAGACATCTCATGGATAATGTTGAAACAGCAAGTGAGAAGGTAAGAGTCATGGCAGAGAATGTGTCATATTAAGGGGAGTTTTGAGTATCATAATTTAGTGGTATTGGTTTACACTGTGGAGTAGCATATCCGTTTGTAGGACTGACTTTTTTCTTAATCAGGAGAGATTGCTAAATTCCTTTTTGTTTATTTTGGACTCCTGTATTATTATATAGTAATAGAACCATTATTATTAGAGTTTCACAGCATTTGAACAGGCAGCCTACGTTATTCATTGTAATTGTTGATCTTTTTAACAATTCCCCTGTTCTATATGGAAACTGGGCTATTAGCTTTCGATGTGGGAAACAGAGTACAACTTGTTATTTGTTCGTTTGCTAAGCCATTGTATGTGATTTTTTTTTATTTTTTTATTTTTTTTTTTTTTATAGTCCACAGGTGCCCATTTTAAAGTTTAGATAGCCATCTCTATCAGTGTATTCAAATTCCAGCAAATTAATCTTCAGAATATCCAAATAAAATCTATCCAAACGCTTATACAGTAATTGTAGCATTTGCTCCGAAAAGTAAGAAATTGATTGGATTAAGTTTTCGGTTTCTGTTTTCTCATTTTCAATCATTTTTTCTATTAAAAATATGATTGTTTATCTCATTTTCGATAAAAACACAATTTATTTTCATTTTCATAATATGACCCCATGATAAATTAAACAACATAGTCATCTCACTATGATTTAGCTGGTTTGATATAAAAATTCTCACTATAAAGTTTAAATATTGCCGCCAAATTATCAAAGTACCCACAATTTTCATAATCACAATTGAATATTATCTTCAATTTAATTATGGGACCCACAAATTTTTATTATCTCATTTAAATATTATTATTATTAGTTAACAATTCAACTTCTCCAACTTTTCATCCGATCATATTTTTATATTCACACAAATACCAATACAAAATACAAAAAATATATCTTCTTCGATAAAAACGGAAAATGAGAATGAAAATACAACCAATCGAGACCTAAACTATTAAACGAAATGAGAAGGAAGTTTTATAAACCGCGCTTTCACAAAATCATGCCAAAAAGAAAAGAAAAGCAATAATCAACCATTTTGTGGCACTGTTAGTTCTTTTATTTTGTGGCACGTTAGTATAAAACTAGTAATAAAGGCACATTTTGTAAAATATTATTTAATTATATATATATATATATATATTTAAATTTGATGGTATAAAATTATAAATATTTTATTACAAATAATAAAAATAAATTCTAATAAGATTTATTTATATAATTAAAAATCAAATAGGAAAGGGGAAATACAAAAGTATGGTGAATAGTTGAGGCCTTGAGGGAAAAAAGATGAGGGGAAAAAAAACACAAAAAAATTGTTGAATAATCGAGATGAGAGAGAAAATAATTGACAAGTTAAATAACACAATTTAATGATACCTTCCAGTTATTAAAGGGTTCTGAAATTTTATCAAATAGAATAGATAAATGATTTTTGACAGGCATTTATAATATATATTAAGTGTGAGAGATTTTGACTTTTTTTTAGTGCGTGTAATTATGGTATCCATAAAATACTTTTTAACTGCTCTCATCTCTTCTCCATTATTTCTTTCTTTCCAACATTTCCCGCCATTTTTCACCTCTCTCCCATTTTCTCTCTTACATTCTTTTTTTTTCTTTTCAAACTTTTGTTCTATTTTATATTTTTATTTATTTTTAATAAAAAATAAAATTATTTAAAACTAATATTTTAAATTTTCATAAATTTAATAAATATTATAAATAATTGAAAAGATAGTATAAATAATAATTGTGAAGAAAGATGTATATTTGCATAGACAATTTTGTAGAAAATTAATTTTATATTATTAAAAATTAACTATTTTATTTTGCACATGTATCGAGTGTGCCCGATATACTAGTGTGAATAAAATCCAAAGAGGCAAAGACCTTACAACTACTAAAGGATTTAGAGAACTAAAATTCCTCCTTTTTTTTTTTGTATCCAATTCCTCATATCATAAAATTTGGAAGGTAAGAATATTAATTTGCTCTAAAATATAATAATATAATATCACAAAATCAAATTACAAATAGTTGATTTCATATTATTTCCTTTTTTTTTCTGTTGCAAATATTGGGTTCCACCTGGTACAAGAGGAATAAAACTAATTAACTCAACCCACAGCACAGTTCTTGAAATGCTGCAAATATTTTACCCTTTATGTTGAGGCATTTGATAGTTTTTATTATTTGAGAATTAATTTCTCTCTCATGGGAAAAAATGGGCAGGGAGTGAAGACACGCATGAGATTTTTGCTTATATAATATTAATTTGGGGCATTAAAGTTACCTATTTGATCACTCAAACTTGTTATCAACCTCACAATCATATGAGTTGCTTTTTTATTTGTACTAACTTGCAATGCTCAATAATGGAATGTCAAAGCGACACAATTTCTAACCATGAAATTTGAAATATTTGTCACCATTAATTGTTTTTGAAAATTGCTATCGGGACTGTAGCCCAATGGTGACGATTTGAACCGTTATTATTAAGGTTTTGAGTTTGAATTTTCTTATTTCCTCTTTTTTTTTTTTTGGGGTGAGTGTGTATGTATGACGTTTTAATTGACATTTATTGGGTATCCCGAATTGATTATATAAAAAAAATATTTTTGAAAATTTAAAACCTCGTGTGAGTAGTTGAGTCACTTGAGCTAGACTTAAATAAGTTCTGTGTGTGTGTGTGTGTGTGTGTTGTTCAAAAATCATGAAAAGTTGGTTAAAAAATTTTTAAATATTGAGTTTTGCGACTGATTTGTTGATATATATTTAAGATACAATCATTTGATAACAAATCGCTGGAAGAAAAAACAACATTGGTGATAATCTACCGAATAGCAATATCCAAATGGTCATTGATTATAGATATTTAGTGATAAAAATTTCTATGATGTACATGAATTTCATGTAATTACAATTTAATATTGACAGTATATATTCTCAACTACTATAACCATTGTTGATATTGCCACTGCTTGCCAATGGTAATGATTTAGATAAAATTATTGATACTGGAAAAATAATAAAGTTATTATTACGAAATATATATATATATATATATATATCACCTAATGTACGTATATCGTCAATGACACCTTTAATGTTTACAACTTCAAACAGAATTAATAGTAGTTTTTTTTTCCTTTTCGTTTATATTTAGATCTACTTAATTAATTAGTAGGTGGCCTGCGAGGGCTATAAAATATAATTTGACATTCCTAAAAAATTAAGGTCCCAATGTACTGAAAGAAGAAACATACAATAGTTTATATTTGTATAAATCCCCCAACTACCCGTGGGGTGGCCTCACATTTTCTTTTTTTTAGTAATCATTTTATCAAACATTTAAAATTGCAATTTGTACTATATGTAAATAAATTAAGATTATTAAATCACAATTTTAAAGTATTAAAAAAAATACAAAACCAATCCATATCCCTAAACAATTTTATCTTTTCCGTGATTAGCCGACATGAAATAGACAAAAGATTGCGAGTGACAACTAAGCATTGCCACAACATTCACAATTGAATATTCACAAAGGAATTATTTAAAATCACAGGAAAAGGCAATATAGGTAATAAGAATTATATAATTTAATATTTGAATTGTGCATGAAACAAATGAATCGGGAGGGTTGCTCTCTTATTGGACTTTTATAATATCCGAATTCATGTTAATCGGTCAGTGAATTGAAATTTGGTGGTTAAGATAAAAAAAAATTGTATTTATAAAATCAAAGAAATCATTTCCGAGGGCCTCTTCACTGGCTTGTTTAATGCACAATGTCTTTTTGTGTAGATTTTTCAATTAAGTCTATCTAAAGATTTGACCCAATTTTACGAATACATCATCCCGTTTTGTTAGTCTGTCGGGGAAAGGTGACATTAGCTTGAAATATATATATATATATCTAAATTTACTCATGACTTTACTGTTTTGTGAGGAATTAACTTATATATATATATATATATATATATATATATATTGGTATAATTATCGTCATTTGCGTATGATCTTCACAGGGGAATTTACTTGTGATAAATTGATATCTATAAAAAACTTTTTGACAAGGTTAATTCGGAAAAATTCTAGATCGAATTGAATTATATCATATCGACATTACTACATATCAAGTGGATTATATTTATTATTTGATTAATATTTAAAAAATGTAATCAATTATATGATAAATATTATTGTATTTGTCATAAGATTTATTGGGTCTGTCAAATATGGCTTTGACAAGAATTTCCGGATTAATATGATCAAAATTGCTTGGCTGTTAAATTAATATTTATTGTGTTTAAAGTTGATGAGAGGGGGCATGCTTTGATTAGAAAATACATCTGAGATCGAAGCACTAGAAAGTTGTATAGTAAGTGTTATTGTAATTATAATCAACTAAATTATTATTCTTTTAAAAAAAATAATCAATCGCATAATAAATACAATCACTTAGCGTTGATTCGACTGAGTAAGAATATAATTTGATGTGTTAAATCTTAAAATTAAACCTGAAAAACATTTTAATTTACTTAAGAGGGAATCGTGTCCATAACAACTTGTGAAGTAGCTTAGCAAAAGTTGAGGAAGAAGTGCACAAAAAAACATATAAATAAAAATAATAATAATAATAATAATAATAATAATAAGAATAGTAATAATAATAATAAAGAAAGTGATAAAAGTACTCCAAAGAAGTTTGAGTTGAAGATCCCCAAAAGGACCAAAGAACCTTAGCTTAAAATCATAATAACTATTGATTCTTAAAGCCACTGGATTGTAGTTCAATAGTGGGAGTTCGAAACTAGCATATTAAAATTTTAAGTTCGAATTCTTTTATCATCTCTTATTTTCTATTAAGTGAGTGTAAGTATATGTAAGGTTTGATTGACATGTATAAGTTGTTTCAAATGAATTATATTAAAAAGAAAAAAAAAGATTGATTCCTGAAAATTGAATTACACAACATTAATCTGGATGCCCTTTGACATTGTGTGGCCTCTTTGGCTCTTCTCTCCACAAAAAATGGGCTTATTTTATGCTGCGTAATTAAATATGTAACTAAATATATATTCAACTATACTATAAATTATTAGATTAGAACATACTAATATAGTCGTGACAAGAATCATAAAGTCCTATATACTCTATGAAGAGTAACCAAGAAAGTTGATCGATACTAACTACCAGTTGGTCTAGCGGGATGAGACATTAGAACCCTTAAGCAACGTCCAGATTTCGAATCCTAATATTATGAATAGAGTACCTGAGTTGGGAGGGTCGTCCCAAAAATGGGCCTCTGTAGTACCCTATCTGGATTAGTTGACCAATGAGTTGGAATCGAATGGTTAAAAAAATAAAAAATAAAAAAGAAGGCTGATCGATGAATGAAAGTTTAGTTTAATCTCAAATTTTACAAGAACACATTGAATAGTGTATGTTCTCACAATTGATCGAGTGTATTAGTGACGTATGCTTTACTAATGACATATTTGAGTGATTGTTTGGAAAACAAATGAAAGACGCGACAAGAGTAAACAAAAAAAAAATGTTAAAAGAATATAAATTAATTTACAAACAACTTTACAAAGATAGAGATATCTTCATTTCTTAATAATGACCTCTACATCTCTCATTAATCCAAAAGGGTAAAATAGAAACATAATATTAATTAACAACCTTTTTACCCAAAAAACAAAACGGATTAAAAAATAGCAATGCTTCACTCGCCCAAGGCTGCAATACTTCAAAAAAAACTATATTTTCAAGACTTTCCATTTTTTTTTTCGGTCTTGGCAAAAAAGGCCAGAAGAAAGTAAAATCCCTTAATTGCCCTTGTGAAAAGAATTTCCCGTAAAAGAAACCCTACCAAAACCCAAATGGCCAACCTCATACAGCTCTAACCAAACGTCATCCCCCCTAAACTCCGCACTAAAATCGTCATTTACATCTCCTCCGCCAATCCCAGCTGATCCAACGGACGACAATACGATCTCCGATGTTCCACCAGCTGCCCTTTCCTGTTCCGAAATCCCATCCGTGTCCCCCCTACAGCAATATCTCCTCCTCTCCTCCGGCAGCATCCCCCGCCGCCGGCTCCTCTTCTTCCGCCCGACGAGACATCTACGCGCCACCGCCCAGGGCAGCTTGAAGAACGCCAGCGCCAGGATGTTGACCACAGCGCAGGGGCAACAGCACACCGCCACGCAGTCCGCGATCACCGCCGCCGTGCACGACTGGCACGACTTCCCCATGCATGCCGCAGCCGGATCTTCGCCGTCTTCCTCCTCCGCCCGCCGCCGAAGGCTGCGGCAGTTTTGCCCCGTCGCCGCGCTTGACGACGATGAAGCCGGAGACGGAATCCGATCGTCCATTTGAACTTTTTTTTTCTCCTATAAAATGCGACACAAATGCCTGTAAAACAAGCTTTCTTATGTGAGTTTCTCTTTACAAACGCAATCAACGAACGATGGGCGCCATTGAAACTCAATTTCTCTCACGAATCATACGTCCAGAGAATTTGTGATCTCCATTTCTGCATATGAACACAAGGTGTTTGAGGAAATGTATGAGTTAAAAAACTTAAGGGGTGGGGGGTGGGGTGGGGGGAGAGGGGTTTCGTAAAATATTAATTGCTTTAACGTACACGATATGGTGTTTTTTCCATGCAATTATTCTTGTAATGCCAAACAGGTGCAGAGGTCCATGTATTTAGTGTTGCGAGGGTTGAAAGCTTTGCTGAAAAAAGAAACGGGGGAGAGACATAGGCCCACACGCACACTAAGCGCGTGGGGTATACGGCAAGAACAAAATTACTGGTCCCTAGACTAGCACAGATGAGGGAAAACTAGACCTGCCTGAGAGATCTCTCTACTTCATTTAATTCCAAAATATTTTTTCTTTTTTTTTTTATTTTTTTTTGGTAATTGATTTCAGAATAGTTGTTTGTTAGCTGTTTAAAGGTGTGTTTGTAAAAATTTCAATTTTTCAAAAGTTACCAGAAGTAAAGGTAAGGATTGAGGTATTTTTCGCTTATATATGTCCTGTTTTAATTATTTTTAAGCACTTTAAAAGTAAAAGTTGTAAAATAAATTACTGCTCAATTATTTTTTTTTAAACCAAAAATATATAATCACTTTTTTTTTTTCTTTTGACTTTTGCAAAGGCCCTCTAAATGAAACAATATAGTTATATTTAGACACACATAATTGACGTATGAATTATTTAACAAAAACATAATGTTACGATAATTTGAAATATTACATACCTTTATATTTGATTTAAAAAGTTTATAATTCAATTTGATGTACACAGGCCACTTTAGTTTTGTGAAATTAATATTAAAAAAAAAAGAAAAAAAGAAAAAGAAAATTTTGAAAAAACAGTTCAGAAGAAAAAGTAGTTGGGGCCGTGTAATTTAATACTACTGGAGCATATTCCTATTTTGGCTAATTGACATTTTGCCAGCAACAAAAAATATCTGAGGATAGAATTACCCTTCTGTATGATTGGGAAACAGTGAAATAAGAACGTGACATCTTCATAACTTTTTACTGGAATCCAAAATTTTAAATTTTAAGTATATATATATATATATATATATAGTAATGAAAAATTCTTACCCGAACTTAACATGATAGAATCAAACAAATTATATGGTAAGTGTATTGCACTTGCCAAGTGATTGATCACTCTTCCTAAATTATCGATCATTCACAAGACAAATGTAAAATACTCATTACGTGATTAATATTTATTTGATCGAATCGAATCTAGACTAAAATTTTCCATATATTAATTGCTTTTTCTTCTAAGGATAGTATATTGATTAAACGTACACGCATCATTTGACTAATATTTATAGTAGTATAAAATGTCAACTATAAAAATGCATCAAACCCTTTTTTTAAACTCACTAGTATCTGTCCTTTTCTTTGGTAATTTGATGTCACATGAAACTTTATCTTTTGCAAAAAAAGCTGCTTAAATACTATATAAGTTAGCTTCACTTTTAACTTTACTATTATAATTTTTTTGCCGACAATGTAATAAAATACAGTTGAGTGAGAGTGAGACGTTATCAAATTAGTGATGTCATATTTATATAATAGAATATATGAAAAAAAGTAACTCGTCTTTAATTATTATTTATTAACCTCTTTTAATTTTGGTCATCAAGACGCCGTTAGTGACATTTTATAAATTTTGTAATCATATTTAACAAGAATCTTTTCACAAAGTTATTTTTTTTAAAAATTAAATTAAATGTATTGTAAAGATTAAAAATAAATTATAAATGCTATCAAGTATGTAATCTAATAATGGAACTTCAAATTAGCACCATTGAAGTTCTGGATTCGAACCCTATTCTTTTCTCTCCTTTTTCCTTAGGTGAGTGTGTGGCATTTTGATTTATATTTATAGAGTGTCCCGAGTGGACTGTATTTATCTATATATATATATATATATATATATGATGAGGCATTATCCGCCTTACATCGGTTGGAGACGAGTCACTTGGTCACCCTAAGAACTCAAGCACACTCTCCACCTTGCGAGGGCCCTTTTCAGGACAAAACTCCCCCGGCCCAACCCGACAGGCGGGACAATACCTCGCTCGCGTGACCACCGGGTGGCTGATCGGATGCGTGCTCATCATTTCAACCGATGTGGGACGGATAATGCCTCATCAATATATATATATATATATATATATATATATATATGATTTGAAAACAAGCCTAGCCTTACAGCCTAAAACAATGATATGGTTCAGGGTGATTCACAAAAAGTAGGTTTGTTATATTTTGGCCTAAAAAATGAAAGAAGAAATTGAAGAGGGGTATGTGATGGGCCTAGGGGAGATAGAGACAGACCACGGCAGGGCAGGGCAGTACCCAAATTTGTGAAAACTTATACTGAAATTGGAATCACAGTAAAATTTTATCCATACCCTTCATTTCCTGTGCCAATACAAAGCTTTTAACACTGTTTCCTACTTTGTCTTTGGCCAAAAAAAAACACTCTTCCCATCTAAGGTCTATTAAAATTCATGAATTGTCATGAATAACATTGCTATATGCACTATTGCAATAGTGTCAAGCATGACAAGTCACTCACTTTTTGAGTGTAGTAATAATACACACACACACATATATAATGTTTGGCACATTAAGTTGTGTGTGTGTGTGTGTGTTTTTTTGTCTTAGTCGTCCAATTTTGATTTATTGGTCAATTAATCTAGATTCGGGTACTGCAGAGCCACATTTTAGGAGCGATCCTTCCTCCAGTTACTCTATTCACAAATTTAGGATTCAAACCTTAGAAGTTATTTAAAGCATTTAGAGCCTCATCCCACTAGATCGACGATAGTTAGTGTGCGTTTTGTTATTGGGTTATTTCTTGTTAAATATATATATAATTATTCAAAAGTTACTAATGTCATATCAACATTACAAGAACTTGTATTTCATAGTTTGTAAATCTCCAATTTCACTTCACAAAGATTGCCCTCTAGGTGATCAGTGAGAGGGAAATACGAAAAAGTGCTATCATCTATCTCGACCAGCTTTCTGATAAAATTTTTGACTCGTGACTTCAATGAATCTCAAGGTTGAATCAAAATATTCTCACTTAATTAAGAAATAAAATGAAACCAATTTTTAAAAAAATTAGACTTCGAAATAAGGGCAAAATTGTCTTTTTACAATGGCTTAAACACACAAGTTAGAGGTGACACATTAATCTTTATGAAGCCCATGAATATAGTTGGAAAAAGTCTCTAAAACTTAGGAAGGAGCAAGAAAGGGTTTCATTTCTTGTGACTTCTTTGGACGGTTATAAATTTGTTTATTTTTTTTCATTTATGGAGAGGTCCAATATTGAATTATTATTATCCTCAAATAAAAAAAAAAATTACAGTATTTGTTATTAATATTAAAAAGGTCTGACTGCATCAAGATTCCTGATCTCTTTTTTAATTATTTTACTACTTTGATTTTAGCAATTAATTTTATGGGATATAGTGTAATAAAAATAAAAAATAAAAACAATTTCCAAAGAAAGCATTGAGATTCCACATGGGGGTGTTACCTAGAGTTAATCTTGCCTTGTTATGGTCCATGCTGGGCTGCCACTTCTCTTCAGACTTTGATTTTGTTTTATTGAAAGCTCCTTCAGCTGACACAAGGACAATTTTCAAATTTTAATTCCAAAAATTATGATCAGTACTATATATACATATTTAATTAACAGTCTGACTCTTCCTGTCTGGAATCAAATAATATCCCTTTTTAAATCTAATTTCCCAAAAAAAAAAACAGAGTTTTGGTATAATTTAATCTAAACTGGATTAATTACTAACTGCTCGCCTATTATTTATTTTTGTATAAAAGTGCAAAATTATACAAAGGAAAGTTATATTTAATTTTGTAACTTTTTAGTTACAATTTGTATTCATACGTGTGTGTATATATATGTATATATATATGATAAATTACGTCTTCAACCGTTGAAGTATATCGCTAACGCGCAGACCGTTAACTGGGAAAAGAGGGCAGGATGCTGAGTACTAAATGCGACTTATGGGCATTGACTTCTTTTTGAACTGAAAGTGCAAAAGTACTTGTCCCAGAACTGTTCAAACTTCAAACTTATTGTTATTATTAAAGTAAAAAAAGGCAATTGGGCAATCAATATTCTATCCCTTTGAAGAGAATCAATTCAATATAACTGCCACAACAAGCTTTAAATGCTGAATTAATAATTGCTTTAGGAAGTTTGAATATCAATCCTACTAAAAAGCACTTATATCTTGAGACATTATGGAGTACTTTCAAGGCATTCGCATATTATACGTACTTTAATGCTTAATAAACGGCGAATTGAAAGAGGAAGAACAAGAAGTATATACCTACTCTCCTCTTTGCCGGCCTTCCTTATTGCCCATTATTATGTTTAAATCCCGTAAAAGCCCTTATGCTTTATTTAAAACGCTAATTAAAAACACTGAAGGTATATTTGAAATTTAGCCTACTATTATTATTATTATTTTTTTTTTTTTGTCCTAGCCAACGGGTTTCGACCCATTAACCGACTAATCCAGATCGGGTATTGTAGAAGCCCATTATAGGGGCGACTCTCCCAATTCAGTTGCTCCATTCACAATACCAAGATTCGAACTCCGGACGTTGCCTACTATTATTTAGTCAACTAGAAAATATATTGAAAATATTGCAACCCCAACCCAACCCATCTCAAAAGAGGAGGAAATTATACTGATTTATAGTAACTCAAGATCATATGATTTTCTCATTCTATAAAATGTGCGAATTGAGTTATAATTAATATTTTTTCTTAATCATATATAATCTTATCGAATCATCAGTTATGTTACAATATGGGAAATTAAAGTTCGGATTGGATACGACATGAAATGAAATTAATCACGTGATGAATATATTATATTTATTATGTAATTGGTGCTAAGCACAAAAAAGTGACTAATGATCACATAAAAAGTGCAGTAACACATGTTCAGATTTGACTAAACCAAAATTAATCACATGGAAAATTTCATTACATGATTGATAATTAAACACTCATCGTATGGTTGACTGGGTACGCCTAAATTGATTCCAGTAAGAATTTTTCAATCCGATCGCAAACAAAACTTATTTAAAAACTAAGACCTAAGTGTTTGGCTTTTCAAATTTTGACTTTATTGTGGAAAATTATGGATCAAACCAACTAAATTGCGACTTCGAGAGTACGATTTCAACTACAAGAAGAGCTTTATATCATCCCTTTGATCTATATATATATTTTCTACTTCTTGAATCATTTGATAATTAAGAAGCGCATTGTAAAGAAATTAATAAACCTACGACATTGGAGAACATAAAAATAGTGTCTTCATTAACAAATTAATTGAAAATACATACACACACTGTACATTTTTATATGAGAAAAACATTATTCATACGTACCTCAAATACATCAAATAGGTCGTAGATTGTCATCCGATGTTGCCTCTTCAGAGACAAGTCCAGTGCTTGAAATTTATCTCAAGCTACGACACATTTATTAGTTTTTGATCATCTCATGTTAGATGATTCAAACTCAGATTAACTTTTCAGATTTGTGTGGTATTTATGCCCCTTATAGATACATATATGTGTGTGCGTGGGGGGGGGGGGGGGGGGGGGTACTGTGGTTTCTCTGTCTTTCGTCTTTTGAAATAATATTATAATGATTTGTAAATCTTGACTACTTAGTCTTAATACGTCGTTGGGATAAAAAAATAAATTAAATACGATTAACCCTGCGCCAGCCAAAATAAAGAAGCAATAAAAATGTCTCTGGTGAGAGATTTTTGCTCACAAGCTTCATCTTAACGTGGTGGTGGACTCACGAACGTGAGCTTGAGTAAGACAGCTAGCCACTAGACTCACGAACGTGAGCTTGAGTAAGACAGCTAACCACTACCTATTATATATATATATATGTACTTGGTAAATATTCTTTTTGTTTTTGGTATTCGATTCTTGCTTGTGTATAATTGTATCATAAATATCTATTTAGATTAGATTTGATTATACCCAACAAATTATATTGCAATTGCTATTTTATTTCTCATGATATTAGTCACTATTTTGAATTGTATATCGATTACATAGTGGACTCACAATGCGGTTAATTTTAGTTTACTTGGTCTTGATTCGACCTAGAGCTCTCTCAGTGGTTCAAGTAAATTGTGTTATTATAAAGGCTTGTTTGGATTTTATATGCTAGGTCTAATATAATTTTAGTTCAAACCTCAAACCACTTGTCCATGGCTGCGAAAAAATAAATAAAATAATAAAAAAAAAAAAGAAGAAGAAAAGCCAAAAGAGGGAGGGGGGGGGGGGGGGGGGGAGGTAACATATTTATTGATAAAATGTGCTAACAGAATATATTTGATCTAGCCAAAGTCGAATTTATAGCCAAATAGCCCAACAATTCTACTGAAGGGGCTATCAAGCCTATTGGGTGCCCAGAAAGAAACACAATGGGCTTCCTGTTTTCAAGAAAAGTTTTCCAAATTTATTTTTTACGAAAACTGATTCTACAGTTTTCCTTTCATAAAAACAAAGTCAAGGGCAATTATTTGTACTTTGCTCTATTTACTTTTCCACATTCACAATACGCTATACAACAAAAACATTGAGAGTTTTCATGAGCTTGTATCAGAAACACCACCACATTTGAACTCCGAAACTGCAAATCACACTTCGAACAAAGCTCAGAATCCTAACTATTCCTCCTCAAATGATCCGTGAACAAAATTTAATACCACAAACCCTACCTATGAGTCCCTCTGACACATTCGTGTTCTCAACATCAGCCGGCCAAGCTTCGCGTTGGATAATTCGAACCGGGGCCGGCTACTGCACGAGGCGCCCCCCATTATGGAGGTCGCATTTGTGCCCATTTCACGAGCCAGCTTTTGAACCTCATCTTCACTCTCTACTACTCTATCAAAGTAAATGTACCTTTCAAACGCAGCCTTCTTCATCTCCTCAAAGACGTACACGTGGGCTTTTGCTAATCTGTCTATGTCGACAGTTGCCAGCAATCCATACGTGTACATTTCTTGAACTCCTTTGAGGTACGCGATGGTGGATGTCGGGCTCCTTTGGAAGAACTCTAAGCCCGTAATAAGCCCAGGACAAATTGTGGCCAGCTTCACATTGTTCTCTTTGGCTATCTCCCATGCAGCCTTTTCTGCCCTCAGCTTCCCCAAAGCGTACCATAGCTGTTTGATTCAGGGACAATATTATGCTCAAGTTCAACTCGTAGTAATCAAGGATGGAGTCGTAAATTTTCATTTTTTATGTTTTGGTGGGGGACAACAAAGAGATGAAATCCTTACAAAATATAATACGCATTTCTATTACTATGGGGGGGGGGGGGCAAAATTTTGAATTTTAATAAAGCTACGCACAAAGTGTAGCCTATATAGATTCGGGGAGGGGAGGGGCATAATCATTATCTTATTTGTACGCAAAAAAGGTAATGCAGGATTGTATTATAACTTGTGCATCCCAATGGATTATTGTACCTTTTTGCTTATGCAGACAGACTCATCGCTCCAGCATTTGTGGTCGATTAAGTGCGAAACTTCATCAAGAGAGTTATCTCGCCAAATGCAGGTCAAAAGAGATGAGGTGAGCACACAGTATCTAACGGAAGGCGAAAGTCCACATGCCTTTACGACATTCTTGGTTGCATTAACTTCAATATCAGCCATGGCTTTCTACAAAATGATGAAATTTTGCTAATGAGGTTATAGTAAACGAAGTTGCAGCATACCGGAATAGAAACAATATTATTTCACAAGGTATCCAAATATGAACACTTTAAGATTCACAAAGACCTGTCAAGTTGTCCACTAATTACACATGGGACCAAATTCATCAACTGCCCATATCCTGACAAAGTGATTAGCCGGATTTTGGTTTTAAGTCGTGTCGTTATGACTAGTTCAGGTATAGTTACAGCATTACACAAACATATATGACTTTCATTACCTTAGAAAAAAGATATGTTAATAGAGACAAATAAAAGGTCTAGTTCAAGTAGCGACAAGTCCTTCATCAATGGAAAATTAGATTACATAACCACCACCATATATCAGTGAACCTGTCAAAGATAATTATGTAATTGTAAGTGCGACATGCACAGGTCATATCATAAACCAACCGCCACAACTTTGATTATCTTATGCAGTTCATGAAGGTCCACAGAGGTCTAGTCCGAGGGGAAATTTTTGGACAAAAGAAAGCTAATCACAGGTCGAAAGCATTACACGTGCCATGCGATTGATTGGTGTTTCATACAGCTAATGAAATGGCAAGTGCAGCAACACCAGCCATATGATCGGTTGGTGTAGCCAAACCTGGCGAGCAGCATCTCTTCCTTAAACTAGATCATTCCACAAACACCATAAATTACTAGTTGAGTTTGGCCAAGATTAATGAAAAATTTTGTTTAGTTTTTTCAAACTAGAACATGGAAAATGAAAATTACTCACGGAGTAACCGGATAGTCCTGCGGGGTCCACAAATGCAGCGGTGTGAAAGACACCACGGCAACCATCAAAGGCCTCAGTTAAGCTTTCAACTTCGGTGAGCGTGGCCGTGACCACTTCAACAATGCTGTCGTTCAGTCTCATTTCACCAGAAATTTCCATTTCTCTCAGTTTTTCTACATCTTCTGCATTTCCAATTCCATGCCAATATTAATTTCACAACAGCCCCGACAAAAAAACAACTTGAAAAGGGGCTAGGCAGAAAAAAAGATAACAATCAACAACCAACATAATATTATATTTAAGCACGAAACAAGAAATGTTTACGTCGTGCAACTGTTGATTATGACACAAGGAAAAGAAAAGATATTTGAGGGGCTAAGAAAGGGACCGCCAGTGAAATGTGTGTGAAAGGTTCATTAGAACAACATAAACAATGCATTAATGAAAATAGAAAATTGACATTGGCAATTAAAAAATTTTCCTTGGGACTTCTCTCAATAAGTTGACAAAAATGTCCATTTGATTTAAAAAATTAACTTACCATTATTTTAGAAAGTATATTTTACTTGTAAGTTTATAGTCATTCATATGGCGCAAATTCACAAAACAATAATAAAATTAAAAATGTAAAATAAAAATTAGCACAACGATAATATTTATATTTGTGACTACAATATAAGAGTTCAACATTGAAAAAAAAGAAATGTAAGATTTTGGCATCAATGAAATTTTAATCTTTTTTCTAGATGCATAATATGCTTTTTACTCAAATTTTATTTATTTTTTTTCTTCTTATTATTTTTAATAAGAATAATCTACATTTCAGATTTATTTTTTTTTAAGTTGAATAAATGTTGAATAGTGATTATTCATAAGTAAAGTTGGAGCCCCAATATCAATTTCAATTTGGGAAATATCAATACCCAATCGAATATCAACTGAAAATCCAAACCATCAATTTATCGATTCAAAGATATAAATATATTATGATGATTCGACACTAAATCAAAAATTTTCAACGAATCAAAATATATTTCCTAATTTCTGCATTTACTGTTAGAAATCATTGCCCAAAAATGGAGGCAGATAAGTCCACCAAAGCCGGCAGGCTTAATATAATAAATATACATACAGCAGTAGTTGAAAAAAAAAATACAGTAAAAAAAAAAAGCAAACAAGAAATATAGTGCTGAAATTAAATTGATTTTAGCACGAAATTATTGTTATTATAATTTCAATCTGAATTACGATGGAAAAATTAAACCCAAATTATAATACTCTAAACGCAGAATAAATCATTATATCAAAATTTAAATCCAGTTTTTTTACCATAAATTGCTTTAACGAGAGAGTCCATAAGCGCACCTTCATTATCGACGATGATCCGTACAGAGTATCCGTTGACTAGGAGCTGGTTCACGATAGCGATTCCAAGGTAGGATACGCCGCTGGTGACGCAGACCAGCCTGTCCAGTACGTCACCGTTTCGGGCGGGCAATGCATTTTCCTGTACCCAGAACCCATCGTCGTCCTTGCGGCGGTGCACGGCGGCGCACGATAGCAGCATCCGGCGGAACTCTTCGAGCTCCGCCTTCTGGGTCTCCTCTAGTCTCACAATCCCCATTGCAGCTTATTCAGCAACTACCACTAGTTATGACCAGAGATTTTTGGCCTTTTTTTGGAGTTTCGCAGAAGTGCTTTTTGCAGATAGTACTATTCTTTTTTTTTTTTGGGGGGGGGGGTTGTTCGAGAGTAGTATTCAGTTATATGTCTGTGTGAAGTATTTGTAGTGTAGTGAGAGAGAGAGGGAGGAGAGAGAGAGAGAGAGAGAGGGGGGGGGGCGGGGTTCGTTGTAAAAATAAGCGGGAATCATGTAGTAAGTGCCTCGGGTTTTACGCTTTTACTCGTGAGTCACGACTCGGTGAGGTCATAAGTGGCTGGCTCAGGGGAGAGGCTCGCTCAAGTCAAGTAAAATGTAAAAATTAAAAACAAAATAATAAGACTATAATTTTCATCAAAACGAAAGTTAACGATGAAAACAATAAAAAAATGTCGAGCAAATCTGATTGTTGGTCCCACATATCAATTTTGTTTCACTTTAATCCATCGTCTATCAAATATATCGTTTAAATCCCTCGTGTTTATTATTAATCTTATCTTCATATTTGTTTCACTTTAATCCCTCATCTCTTAAATACACAATTCAAGTCCCTCATATTTATAATTAGTCTTACATTGTTCTTCATTTAACCATTCAATTATTATTTAGTGAAATCTATATCTAATGTTTATTTTTTATTTTCTTGATAAACTAATTAATTTCTTTATTTATTTTATAGATTAACATACTTCAGTAGCAAAGCTACTCCAATAGTTTCATACTTTTACAAAATATAGGCAAAATCCCTAACCCCCACCCCCCCCCCCCTCCCGCACAAAAAAAAAGGAACGAATCTTTAAATTTTCCATAGTGATTAGTATGGTTTCAGGTATGCAGAGTGCTAATGAAGGGAATTTCAATGAGGGCTAATTCATTAAATATTAAGCAATAAAAAAGATATATCATGTTACTATTATTGCAAAGTATTGCATCAAAACATGTAAAAAAAAAAAACGACAACGTTGGGAAAGGATACGATGAACTTTTGATGATATCTTTTGGTCAGAAGAAAATCAAGGAATAATTAATAATGTATTCAATGATTTCTTTTCCTGCACATTCAAACACAAGTTTTGCAAATTATCAAATTATTAGCCCCTTTTTCAAACTTTGTCCACCTTATTATAGTGTCCTTTTATGACTTCAGTTAGGTATAATTTTTGTCACTCCTTATTTGCATGAATTTTTTTTTATTATTATTTAAACAATCATGATTATTCAACAAATAAATAAATAAATGGAGCGGCTTGGCTAAGCAATGATTTGGCGGCTAAAATTGTAAAGGGCAAATATGTAGGAGCGTTGAAGGGCAGGTGTGGTAGAGGTAGCTGAGAGATGTGTATGGGCCGACTTAAACGTGCCACAAAATCAGCCATATGCAATTTCACCTAAACTCGCTAGTTTAGTTACAACAATCCCCAAATCATTTATTATTTCATTAATAACTGTGGACCACTATATGTCCAAAATGTATACACCTTAATAGTGTGAGACATTCCTTTTGGAACACGCTCTGAATTAAATCACCTAAAATACATACATACATACATAGAATAAATCTTATTGGCCGAAAAATAAATGTGAAGGGTGCATAAGTGAAAAATGACTGGATCGAACGGTAAATTTTTTAAATAACGTCCAACGTTTCAATTCTAGAACTGTTAATGAAACAATTGAGTTGAGAGGATCGTTTCTTAATGGGTCTCTGCAGTATTCGATTCGAATTAATCCGTCAATAAATTAGAATTGAGTAACTAAAATAAAAAAATTAATGGCACTAATGGTCTTTGAACTTCATACTATAATTACTTTAATAGGTCAAACTACCATGTTTTGATCCTTTATATTATAAATTAATAATATTTTAATCCCACCAATGAATTATACAACTGAATTTCACTGAAAAATATTTATTTGAACAACTTTTTTTTTCACTTATCAACTTTTAAAAAAAAAAAAAACTACTTATAGAAGAATTTGGCAAACAAGTCTCCAAATTTGTATCATTCGATAAAACTTGGCCGCAGAATTTATAGAAATGATTAAAGCGCTACTTATCTATATCATAAAGAATCAATTATGAGATTAAATTTTAAAAGTTAAAGGTAATTTAACTTTAACATTCCTCGACCATTAGAAACGTTAATCAAAAAATTAAACTATAGTTGCTTGGTAAAATTAAATTTTATTTTATATTCTTTAGAAAAATATATTTATTGATTTCTCAATCGCCCCTTTGAGGGTCCAACTTAAAGGCGAATAGCTTGATCCTCCCTAAAACACGCTTTTCACGAGTTCTATACAAGGAATTGACTTTTTTAAAAAGAAGAGCACATACAAATAAACGTGCTGCTGAAGGTCCATAGAAAGGCCCATGTGGCAAGCTAAAGAAACGTTTGCTTTTTGTACGGTCCACTAAGAAAGAGATCATGGACCTTCAGTCCATAGGAAAGAGGGCTCATAAATGAACATTAGCTAGAAAGACAATATTTAAAATAAAAGTTATTATTATAAAAAATTATTAATTATATGTTAAATGAGTTATATTTATTCTGTGATTGGTATATATTATAAAAAAATTATTAGTTACTTGATGAGCAAATTATACTTATTATATAATTAATATATAGTGTTAAGAGAACGACACATGATAAATGCAATAATATTTACGATATGTATTAATTGAATGTGATTAAATCAATTTAGAGTTCACCCGTGATTTTTTTTGGTCACAAGTTTAATGCCCATGTATATTTTGGGTTTTTTTTTTACTACATAGAAGTACGTTCTTCTACTTAATAATAGTTAGGTTTTTTTGTAAAACTTGATAGTCTCTCAATTGATATTCGATTATGAGATGTAACAGTCATATTTGATTTAATTTATTGATGTAATTTTTTGATACTATATGGTAAAGAAAATAATAATAATAATAACTAGAGTTCTCCATTTTTCCATTTTATAGTAGGAATCCAAATTCAAAATTGAGCAATTTTGATGTTTGGAGCCTAAGACAAAAGCTCAACGCGGAACTAGAAGAATGATTTTATTCTCAAAATAAAGTACAAAGTACAAAACAAAACCATATTCATATTCTTTGGGGAGTTTGTATAGCCAAAAATCCCAAAACAAAAACCTAAAAAACCTCCAAATTATACGGAAATGGAGACATCGGATCCTGCTTTTCCCGTACGCCACACCTCGCTCTGCTTGGATATCAAGGCGAGTTCCGCTTCTTCGGCTTTTCACTCATTCATGTAATTTCTGATAATTTTTTTGCAATTTTTTTTTGGAAAATTTCAATGTTCAACGCTCGATTATATTGCCCGTCACTTGTCGCGAAGTTGTTGAGCTTAATTTTCGACCAAAAAAATTGTTCGATCGAATAATCCTTGAATTGAAATCTTTGTTTCTGATGTCTTGATTTCAGCTTTTTTTTTTGTTTGTCTAGTTATGGCTTTTTTGCTGGTTGTATGATTTATCTCTTGTGATGCCAGGGGCACAAGACGGATATTGTTCTAAGCAGCTATGAAGATCATTTTCTCGTGAGTTCTTTTTTTTTTTTTAAAAAAAAAAGATAAACTATTTTTATTTTTTAGGTTTTTAAATGTGCAATTTTCATGCCGTAGCCATCTAGATAATGTTGATCTGTATTCCAGGTTATGGCAACTCAGATTGGAAGTATGGGGACAATACTGCACGCTAGGTTAGTCCATGCTATTGTGTTTGATCTTAGAAACCTATTATTTTTCAGTGGATTTGGACAAAGATGAGAGTATTGTAGTTGTTTGTTTTGGCCTTGGAGGCAAATTTGTTCTAACCATAATGTATCTTTGTCTTTGTGAATTATTTGGAGTTCTTACATTTCCTAATTTGATGTCATCAGGCAGTGAATTATTGGTTAATCCATTTTACGTGTTATATAGGTGTGCTCGTTTGAGGAATATAGGTTTATGCTTACTTTGAATATAAGAACCGAATCAAGAGAATTAACTAGGTTAATTGAAGAACTATGGCTTGGATACAGATTAAGTTGTTCGTGGTTGAATGCAGATGATGGATTGACAATGTCGCCTGATTAGGAAAGTCTGCATTTAAGGTCCGGGATGTTGGTAATATGTATCTTGAGTCGTTCTTAGTTTTATTTGCCGAAACTTTTATGTAACTTTGGTCGCAATACCTATGATTATACTCAAAGTACCTAATAGATTGTCTTGTAATTACGTAATTTTTTAGTTGAGGGAGGTTGGAGTTAGGTTTGATCTCTATGCAAGGGCTACTGTGAGATTGTACCATCCAAATGATTTATCACTATGTGGTAATAAGCAACTCAATGAAGAAACACACTAACCAATGCTATGTTATGAGGCATGGGATGATGGCTTGTCATCGCACGGTGGGGTGAGAAGTATAATCTTGCAAACGGTGATTGAACCGAATGACGGGTGTTATTGATAATGTAATTGCGTATCTCTCCCTGATATTGTTAGAACTGCATACGTGTATGATGAAATCTTAATAATCATGTTTGCTAATTGTTAGGAAAGAGCAAGGCGTTTCAGTCGACCCAACTTTCAGTGTTAATGTAGTGTTTGGTAAACGAGATGAGGTAATTCTTGAGTCTTACTTTAGGTGTCCATCAGTCGCGTACTTTAGGATTTTGATGCTTGTTTCAAGGGAAGATACTGATATACCCGATTACAATGTACAGCCCATGCTAGTCGCTTGTGCACGGCAATTAATCGAACACATAAGGTATTTCAACCGTACTAGTTTGATGCATGCATATTTCCTGTTTTGTAGTGTCAACTCCTTAACAGCCATTACATTGTTTGAACGGTTTTTGTTATGTTTGCAGCAACTCTGGCTCGTCGAAAGCTTTAGTGTTGTCTCTTGGTCTCAGAGATCATTCAGCGGTATCGTCGCACAGTTTTTATCAATTTAAAATTGATCTTTTTTTCCCTCTCAGTAATTTAGTTATTTATGTTCCTTTTTTCTATGCAGGCGACGCTGAAGGGCATAGTTTCTGGTGTAATTGAGAAACTTGCCGAGGTAATTTAACATGTGCAAACTCATTGCAGCTATTCGACTTAAAAATGCCCTGTTAAAAAGAACAAACATGTAGAAATGATCAGATGCAAAACTTTAGTTCTTTTTATTATTATTACTATTATTATTATTATTTTCCTTTTTCTTGTATGACATGAACGATATTCAACTCAAGTTATGCTCTATGGCCAAGTTGTCATTCCTTGTTCAATGGACGACTAATTATTTTCTGGTTTTGAGCAACAATATGTTTGCCCGGAAAAGATTATAAGCACACTACTTGATAGCACATACGAGTTAGAATTTCAATTTTTTCGACTTCCGATGAAGCAAAATACCAGCTAAAAAGAAGAGGCATTGATCTGAGAACGGAGAAGCAAATTCTCAGGAAGCACCTTTTTCACTTAATAAGACGATACACTATATGTTGAGATTTCCTCATATATTTAATTATCTATATTATTATATAAAGAGGTAGCATTTGTTAGTAAATGCTTTTGATCTATTTATTTTTTTGGTTTGTTTTTTTTACTTCCTCTCTCCTCATCTTTTTTATTATTATTTTTTACTTTCTCTCTACTCGCACGCACTTTCTTTTCTTTTCTCATATTTTACCCTCCCGCCTCCCCCTTCCCTTCTCTATTCTCTTTTATCTTAAAATACTCTTTCATATTATTTTTTTTAAATTTCTTTGTAATTGTTTTCTTAGATTTTTATTTTAAATTATTTTATTTTACTTAATTATTAATTTTATAAATCTATCACAAATAATTAAAAATATTTTGATAGTATAGATACTATCAAAAATGATTTAATATGTTGTTGAATTGAATTATTATTTTTTATTATGCACGCACATCAACTAATAATTATATAATTAGAGAGCACCATTTACTAACAATTTTTGATCTTTTTTTGGCCTTTTTTCACGTTCTCTTTTTGGTTTGTTATTTCGTTTTTCTTCATTTCTTGTTAAACTTTAACTATTATATAAATGGTGAGCGCCATTCACTAATAGCTTTTAGTCTATCATTTTTTTTTTGTTTTTTTTTTTTTTGACTTTCCCTTTTTGGTCTGTTATTTTGTTTTTCTTCATTTCTTTTCAAACTTTCTCCCTTCTTCCACTTTTCTCCTCCGTATCTTATTTTATCCCAATTCTTTTCAATATTATTTTATTTTGGTTTCTTTGTAAATATTTAATTTTTTATTTTAAACTATTTTGCTTGCACTTATCACTAATTTCATTATTAAAAACAGTTAAAAACATTTTGATGATGTAGATACAACCCAAGTTTTAGTATGTCAAATTATATTATGTTTTATTATGCACACTCATTAAGTGGCGTTAATATGTAAAGTATTAGAAGATTCAACTTACTTGATTTACAGTAATTGGCAAGTTTAGCAATATCTACAATAAAACAAGTATAAAGTGGCAGCTCTCGGAGGATTCAGAACATATAAATACATTAATTACAATAATGAAACATAAAGTTAGTATACACGATACGCTATCTGCAATCAACACTGGCATACACACACAGAACACAAAAAATTTAACCCAACCGAAAGCATGTAGGAGACCACAAACAAAAGAAAAATGGAGACGACAAGCAGGATAGAAACAACAAAAAATGATTGAGGTAAAAGATAAATATGATAATTCATGGCCATCGTCACCCTCTTCTCCGCTTGTCCTTGTCCCCAGGGACAACATTATTCTCATATCTTGTCGTCTTTTTTGAGCATCACATTTAATCTCCTCTCTAACTGATAAGAGAAGATTGCATCGTGTAATTACAATATAAAAATGATGAAAATGACTATGGAAGCAATTCGAAAGAAATATGTATTTGAGGAGGCAAGCAAATACAAACCTGTGCATTCCTAGTCTTGAGTCTTTGTAATTCTTCAACCAGACTTCCAATGCTGACATTTGAAATTCGTTTCAGCGTATTAGGAGATTTTAAAGTCAAAAGAAGCTCACAGCGTTTTGCATCGTACCTTTGTTGCATATGAATCACCTGAGCTTGCAACTCTCGCTCCTTCACAGAACTAGGGGCTATCTGCAATAAATAATTCACAGAATATTATTACCATAGTTTGGTTCTCGATCAGCAGCATATGAGAAAGCATCATGAACTCCTTTAAACCATAACCAAAGACGAGCAGAATATTGAAATTTCTAACAGTACATAGCACAAAGAAAAGCCCGTTGGTCAATTGTACCTGCAAAAGGTCATTTATTCCTGCCTCTGTGGGCTCACCAGGATTGCCTGCACACAAGAAATTTCAGCATCTGTCATACTAAATTGAGCCAAAAGGCTGCAGTGGGCTGCGTTCAGGAGAGTAGTTTAAACAGTTCACCTGAGTTTTGTTCGACAAACTTGATCATTTTAACTATCTCTTCCTGATAAGATGAGTAAACATAAATCAGTGAGAGAGATAATTGAATAAGATGGTGATGAGTTAACGAGTTGAGCACAGCTTACTCTTTGCATAGCGTTCTGCTGCAATATGCATTGCAATGACGGGAGAACTGAAGTAGCTGAAACGCTTGGAATAGTTGGGCTTGTGGAACTACCATATATTGAGTTTAAGTAGTTTACAGGAGCCTGAATAAGATAAAAGGGAATGGTTATAACACCATCACCTAAAATGTAGAGCTAAGTGAGTTCGAGTATAGAGTATTATTATGGCATATGGTGGGATTAAATACAAGATGCAAGACACATGAAAGCTTCTTTAAGCTCATGCTAATTCTATTTTGATTGCTAGGTACAAAACCAACGCTAATTCTATACTTTTTTGCTTCTATTTCATTTTCAGAAAGAACCAAATAAAGCTTGAGGTGATGGGGACAACTGATATATAAGCTATGACTTAGTTGATACCTTGGGACTCAAATCTGCTGAAGTGACTTTAAAACGTCCTCTGCGTTCAACTAAAGCACATTCTGATGCATCCTCTCCTAAAATGCATATTTAACAATATATTTGGGCAATAAATACATGACTTAAAACAAAATAATAGAAAAGAACAGCATGATTTATATGAGAAAATAACATGGCAGTTTTACTCTTAAATGTGTTACCAGCTGTGGAATTACTAAAGTCTTTCTTCTGACGAAGCTGAAGTGGACCACTATAACTTCGCTCAGCCGGATATCTTGGCTGCTGATATTCCCTTCATATAAATTAAAACCAGAATACAATATCACAAAGAAGTTCACTGATGATGTGTGTGGAGAACAAACAAGTACTAGCATATTTCTATAATAAATGTCATATTTATATGGGAAACTACTTCAACCAACACATCGGATACTACTGTGAAGAAAAGTGTCCAATAAACATGTTGCAAATGTTTGTTATAAAACATTTATAGTGCAGGATGGCAAAATACTTCAACCAATATTTGTAAAACATCTAGACCTTGAATCACTATTTCCATTTTTTTTCTTGATCCTGATTGATTGCCTTTATTAGGGTCAGAGCATAGACGAAGCGAGCAGAGCCCAGGAAACAGGGAAGCCCGTAATAAAGCAGTCAACTAGAAGTAGAAGACCGCTGGCCTGAGAGAAGGCGGCCTCTCTCGGGAAACATGGCAAAATTTCTCTTCTTTCTTTTTGATTTTGTGGGAAGATTCAGTAAGAGCAGAGAGGATATCAGATACACAGAAACGAAGATCTTCGAGCACAAATATTGGACCGGGAAGAAACAAGGGGAAAAAGGGAAAGTCTAAGTACATATGGCACGAAAAGGAAATCCGATTTCGGTAAAACTTGATCTGAATCGTGACATTCTTTTGAGATTAAATCCTCAATACTTAAAAGACTGCAAAAAAAATTTCTACACGTACATTACACCACCAACTATGCAACTTTGGGAATAAATAACTGACTAGTATAGATACATCTGCAAATAAGAAAAATGCCCAAAATTTAACAGAAGTAGAGGTAGAGTTTAAAAGGAACTCAACCAAAACCACTTCATCTCCATGATAAAAGTCAGCACTTAGAATTTGCGGAGGCAATCAGTGTGCCATCCCAGCCTTTTTAACTATCAACACAAAAATGTGCTTTACCATCTCAAAATACAATTACTCTACACCTCAAAGAGGAGAATATACCTGTCTCCATCAACATTAAACTTCCTAGCAGAAAGAGCATTATCTTGCACCAGCGAGCCACTGGGAAATTTTTTACGCACGGGAGTGACAGAGTATGACAAGGAGCCAGTTTGACCAGAATCCGTGGCATCAACTCTTCCTGATTCTTGATCCACAGGACTTGTCAATGATGGCTGTTGACTTCGCTGTTCAGAATCTGAACCGGCAGAGCCTCTTGAACTTGGAGTTCCAGGGTCATCCTCACAAACATCAAAACAGCCTCTGTGTTCAATAAAAGTCTTCAATAAGTTTACCTCTCAAAAGCGCATTTGCAAAATCATAAACTCACACTAAAGTGGATGCAGAAGAACTAATACAAAACTGACTAATCAAGCAGGTCGAAGGATTTGGAACACACAGGAACAACCTACATAAACATATGTACACACGTACTATGTATATTTGATTTCAACTAGAATGCCCCCAATATACAGCCTGTCTCCTTTTATGAGCAAAAGCACAAGGTTTGTGTCATTCTATTGTCTCACTGAAAAGAGAAAGTCCAAACATTGGCGACTGACATATTGGGCTACGAAATGAGGATTGCTTGTGCGATCAACAGCAAGGTTAGCAGGATGGCCATATTTATTAGATAATGAAAAATTCACGTGTATCTTGGCTGCCAAGGATGGTAACCAGTTGTTTTGAAGTTCTTCTCTTTCATATATTGGCTTAAGCATGTAGATTTCGTACAAAAGAAGAGTTCAACCTCAAAGATGAAGAACATAGAACAAGAATGGCAAGGCATCAATTTTTATTAAGCTCTTTAGAAGAGAAATATAGAAAAATATTAGAATCACATCCCTGCAACCATACAAGCTTGACATCACAGCAGCTTACGACCATATAGGCACAGAAAATAAAGACGAAGCATCCTTGTAGCGGGGAAACTAAAGCAGAAGCTAACAGGTCAAACAGATTTTGATAGCATACTTGAGAGCTTGAAGAGGTTTTATAGGAAATGCAGCAAGTGAATCCCCCAAATCATCAATATCATTGAGCTCATCCTAGTAAAAAGAGAATCAAATATACAGATCAGAAAAAGAAAAAAGAAGGAGAAGGAGAATAAGGCAACATAAAGAAGTTATAAAGTCTTCATTAAGTATACATATATAGTAGATGGAGAATGATGCAATATCTCATGTTATAACCCATACTTCCAATGGAAGTTCAGCAGTAGAATGATTAGCCCGCTCAGAATACAGCCTATCCACTGGGGAACCAACATCATCTCGCCCATCCATGTGCTTCCCACTCACACCTGAATTTTCTGATTTTGGAATAGGATCATCTTGAATCTGCAAGCAACAAAAAGGACATCAATGAAGCTGGCAATTATAATATCGAACCATTTACTAACTAATCAGTGGATTAATGGCATACAAGAGCAGCTTGATTCTTCAGATCCTCCAGATTGAAATTCCACGCACTGATTCCTCGAATGTACTCTTGCTGCACATAGCAACCACACATGATAAGGATAGTATTTTCGGAATATGTGTATAATTATTTTGGAAGAAAATTTGTGATTTATGCACAGGTCATATCATCAATCAATGTACAATAATATACTGGGTCAGATCATTCTTATTTTGAAATGGATTGAGATATGACCTGGGTTTTGAGTGAGATATGAGCTGCGTTTTGAGTCTTATAAGGAACTTCTAGAATGAAGTCAAAAATGCTCAATCAATTTTTAAATAAGACTCAAAGGCCAGGCAACACAGTTTGTGTAAATCATATCATAACAAACGTAGAATAAAGTTTAAAAATACAAGATGAAGAAGCATATCTTCCCAGACATAGTTGCAACATCTGACTTGGTTGACATCTCACCTGTGACAAATGCTCCTTGTCCTCATACAATGCCTTATTTTGTACAAGAATATCCGCTTCCTTGGCCTGAAAATGCAATTTGGTTACAGGAATTCGGACCAAGTCACAGTCAAAGCATTGAAGCAAATGCCATTT
>JAOWBU010000143.1:0-50000 GCA_026212405.1 Petrea volubilis | reverse complement strand
GAGAATGCTGGTCGGGTCCTATTCTGCAAGGATGGAATACACGTGAGCCTAGTCGGATGTGTCTCCGGCGAAGACCCTCCGACGCTCAAGTCAGTATTCAAGCAGGTAATCGGAAAGTAGTAATGTGCGTAAGAACGAATAAGGAAAGCTTACCCCAATGAACAATAACTTTATACTATTTATAGTAATTTGAGACGGGCGGGTTGGATTAGGGTTAGACCGGTCTAGCCATGTCGTTCGTACAGGAGATATTCTTTGGCACGCGCCGTAGATGAGTCGGGTACGGCCAATGTCAGAGACAGTTATTTTGGAGACTACATCGAGGATGGTGCGGGACCACCCGAGGATAGAGATAACTTCGGGGACGGTACGGGACCACCCGAGGATAGAGATAACTTCGGGGACGGTACGGGACCACCCGAGGAGAGAGGACACCCCTCAAGGATGTGGAGATTTCGTGGAGAAGTATATGGAGGAGACACGAGATGACGGAGAATGCTCTAGGCGGTAATCGGACTCCGCCAATATTAAAGAAGCTGAAGCCTGATCGGACTGGGCCTGATACATGGCGACTCAAGGCTGGAGGTTTGCGCTGAGCTGACGCCGATGTTTGTGCTGAGCTAGCGCAGACGTGGCCAGAGGCGGATTCTGCCACGTCACTTACAAATTTATCTATATTTATAGTAACAAGATCTATCAAATTTATTGGTATACAGGCATACAAGTTTAGTAAGATTTACCAAATATCGCTTACGAGTATTACACAAGTCATACAGTGTTTGGTCGTACCAACTAAATAATTGAAATACATAAATGTGTGATTTATATATATATATATATTAAATTAAGTTAGATCTGTGGCAATGAATTCTATAATATTATATGAAAAATATAAGATATTTATACGAATGTGAAACTTGCATAAACAGTCTTAAGAACAGTTAGCCACCACCCTTTCGTTTTAGCGGCATTACTCCTCTCGCATCTTAGGAGATGTATTAAGTTTGGATCCAATTAAAAGAGAGAGAGAGAGAGAGAGAGAGAGAGAGAGAAAGAAAGTCTTGAGAGCACTGAATTTGGACTAAGAAATTTTATCAGGTAGATTATAGGGAGATAAATTATAGGTCATTTTGCCTTCTTATATAACTTGATTTTGACTTGGAGCCATGTTTAGTTTGGAGTGAAATTATCAAACACGTTTATTTTGTCTAGTATTATATAACAGTTGAACTTATTGGGCTAAGCTCATGAGAAAGAATTGGAACAACTTTTCTTCAATAAGGCATTACGCCTTATTGTTCAATCAGATCCTATACCATTAATAAGTGGATGCGCTTAGAATAAAAGTCAATTTGGACAAATTTAAAAAAAATGTTTTTTAAGTAGTGCTGTATAGTTGAGGCCCAAGATCATGGAGGTATTGGGTTTGATTCCCCACCAACTCGTGTGGACTTATATTTTTACTTTCATAGTAGTTCTTACTCTATTCTATAGTAGTTGTTTGGTAATTTGTTGATAATTGTAACAGTTGTTGATAGTGATTGTCTGATTGATCTTTGATGGTGTAATCGAAGATAGATTGATATTCATGTAATGATAATGTAATCATGTTTTTTTTTTAAAAAAAGTAGTGCTTTGTATAGTAAAATTTATTTTTTAAGTCAAAGTAATTTTGCGTTTGTATACAGTAATTAAAAATGCTTTAAAAGGTACTGTTATTTTAAGCTACTTTGGATAGTTCTTTTAAAAAAAAAAAAATCACTTTATGGCTTTTTTTTTTGTTTCTGTTTTTTAGAAGCCCATTCAAACAATTTTTTTGCTTTTTCTTTTCAAAAAATAAATGTGTCTCTTTGGAAAAAGAAGTCCATCCTAAGGGCTCTAATTGTCTTTTGATGTGTTCTAATAAATATTTGGTGAGATGATGCGAAAATATCATTTTTTTATTCACTTTCTTTTCCTTTATGCAAAATTGTTTATTTCACCTTTTCTTTTTTTTTTTTCTTTTGTAAATTGTTTATTTCACCTTTTCTTTTTTTTTTCTTTTGTAAATTATACTACCCCATTTTTATTTTTTCAAATTTTATTCAGTTATTGAGGATTTACATAAACTAAATAATTAAAACAATTCAAAATAAAAAGCACATGCGCCGGTTGGTATATGATTGATCGACAGGGCACTACTAACATTTTTATATTCCCTGTTAATGATGTATGTTTCATATTAATCTCTAATTTTCAGTATATTATTGATTTAAAATAATTAAACGTATTTTGAAATTGAAGGGGTAAAATGGGCTGGGTCGCTTTCCTTGTGAAATAGGCTTTCATTAATTGTCCCATATTTAATTTATAAAAAACTGGACATTTTTGTTGGACTTGGAAGGGATTTAAATTTATTTAGATTATGATGGCCCATTTAGGACTTTTTGGGCTCATTGATGAAGAACTTGGGGCAAACAACCCATTTTTAGTCTCTAGATTTGAGTCTTGAAATTTGAGGGCGACCAATATTTTAAAACAAATTTTATTTGTTAGAGTGAGTGACAATTAAAAGGTAACAGAGAAATTAATGCCAGGGCAACAAGGGAATCAAGTTTACCACGGGGAAAAATGACGTTAATGACAATAAATATATATATATATAGTAAAATAAAGTTAAATATAACAATTTTTAGATTAAATTAAAGGCATAGAATTGTTGTGATAATCTTTTTCACTGCACATATCCTAATAATTACTGATACGTTAAAATTATAGAGTTTTATAATTTTTATTATTTAAATAAAACAAAAATAATTATAACTTAATATATGAGTAACAACTTTAATATTGTTGGTAAAACATTAATCACGTAGCTGAAATTACACTTATCATGTAATTAGCGTATGTTTAATATAGAGTGAAAATCCCATAACATATATAATAATACTTATTATGTGATTTGCTGGGTATGAAGGAGGTCGGAATAAGAATTTTTCTAGTTGTATATTGTAGTAGTAATGATGTAAACATTACAACCCATAGGATGAACTTATATATATATATATATATATATATATAACTAAAAAAATAATTAGTGAGAAGATATTTACTAACAAAATTATTATAGATGAAATTCATCATAAAAATTAAATTTATAATATATTGATTTATTATCGAAAGAGATGCAATTTTTTAAGTATTGGGGGCACTAAATAAAAGAATTTTGATGTTCATTTGTGTGACAAACAAATGGATAACAAAATCTCATGTCCAACTTTTTCCCCAAAGAATTATTACTCCACATACAGTCAAGGTTCATGCACCCTCCCACTTCTTCTCATTATTGAGATTCCTCAATTAAATCAACGAAAAAGAGTTAATTGCGCTATCTAAAGCCCCAAACTTAGGTTTAGGGTAGCATCTTTAAAATACTGTTTTAATTATGTAGTTCTCACTCTATCTTTCTAATTTACCCTTTATCATGTCCCACCAGTGATAATTATAGCCATTTTCGATGTAATAATTTTTTCTTCTTTAATTTAGGAATGCAACAAATCGATCCTACTTGCGAATATAACGATCCGGCTTGACAAAGATTTGAATTAAGCTTGAATTGATCTCGTATAAATTTTGAGAACTCGAGCAAAGTAATTTGTATTCGTTTGCCGTTGAACTTTCTTTTATATACATATATATATATATATTATATTTATATAATTATATATATAATTGTAAATGTTATATTAATCTATTAATTCGAGTTCGAATCGACACTTATCGTTCATTCATAAATTTGAGTCAAACAAGTCAGGACTCAACTCAAATTCATTTTTCTTATTTTTTTTTCCATCGAACGCAAACTTGAGCTTAAAAAACAAAAGTCGAAGCTCGACTCAACTTGCATCCCTAATTTAGTCACGCAATGTTCTATTAATCCTTAGATAGCCATGAGATCAGATCAAAGAAATAGAGAATGACCTTGAATTTCTACCATGAGGTCTTTGTTTTCAAACCACAACACAGTATTTTTAATGTCATCTCTCTCTCTCTCTCTCTCTCTCGCTGTGAATATGTATATATATATATATATATATCATGTGACTAAGTTGAAATATTGGACAAAGTAATGTAATGTGACCTATAAAGTTAAGCTATAGACAAACATCCTGCGATTAGGGTTAGATTGGTTATAGTTGTCGGTGATTTGCAGCCAAAATGGAGTTGAGAATCTTTCCATTGAATTCCGGGAATTGATGTAATCTTTGTTTTTTTTTATTTTATTAGCATTCCTCGTACGCAGTTTTCGCGCGCATATAAATTTAAGTATCTCTTCTTTATAATAAATTATTAAGTATTTATTTTCAATTATAACATGATATTTTAATTTTTTTTATTTTAATCGTATAACTATTTTATTTGAATTTTTTTTCACATATTATAAAATTACAAAAATTTAAGTAACTCTAACTTGAAGATTTGAGTTTTTTGCCGAAAATAGAGATAAAATTTGTTATCCTATTGATTAAATTAAAATAGGTGCACTTTTTTTGTAGTGCAAAATACCAAAATAATTATAGTATTTTTATTACTAATTTTACTTTTTAGTAGAATGCTTTCAATAAATAAATAAGATATGTTTTGCTTTTAGACTTCTAATTTATTCAAATGTCATCAATTGTATGGTTATTTGCCAGAGTTCTCAATCCAGTGAATAGAACCCAACTTGGTCTCTTGATACAATCAACCCTGTACAAACAAAATTCATATTCTCATATCATCATCTCTATGTTGATGATTATAAATCAACTCTAGCATGATATTATGGTCCAAGACTGAACATTATTTCTTAATATATTTCATAATCTTTCCACATTATGACAACTTAGTTTTGATAAAATTAAACAACCCTTTTAACTCTTTGTACATAGTTCTTTTATGTTTCCAAATAAAGGACAAATCAAAAAGGAAGATTGAAAGATAATCAATAGCAAAATCAATTACATAACTTATTATAATCAATTTATAAAAAATGTTTATAAGAAAGGAAAGCAAAACTCACAAATAAAAAGAAAAGATAATCAATATCAAAGTCAAGTACAGAACTAATTACAATCAATTTATTAAAAATATTTACAGCAAATGAGGTAAAAAATACTTCCATGACAACAAACCCACAAAGAAAATCAAACTATTTTACGAGACATGGTATAATTTATTTACCCCTGCAAAGTGAGCAGCAAAATAATTCATAATCTCTTTGCTTTTCTCTATGCCCAAAAATACGAAGCCACTTGAATTTTTTATTCGTCGGAATTCTTCTATTTCCTACTCACAAAAATATAAGGCGGTGAAGATGTGAGGAGTTTGAAGAGGATGATTAATCAAATTATTAGCCTTTGAAATTTAATTCAATCGAAAAGAAGAACAGAGAGAGAAAGATGTGGATATATAGTTGAAGAACGTACAGATAACTATAGATTTAGCTCCATAACGTGGGTTTTCCTCAAAATATGGATTTAGTTTAGTGTAGTGTATTACATTTTTTTACCTCACTTCATAAATAGTGTGGAAGTTATCGAAGGATAATTTTTGGAATTATAAAAATTAGTATTCAAATTGATGATAATATGTTGGGAATGTTCAATTTTTTCCACTGTATTATAATTATGTTGTGACTTCATTAAATATTAAAGGGCTAAAATTATAAAATGTAATAAATGACTATCATTTTAGACATAAAAGTGACTTTTTTTTTATAATAGTATAGATGTTTTAGCAGACACTGAACATATTCATATGCCATCTTAGGTTTTTTATTTTCTCCTTCTGATAAATGCACTTACTGCTCAACTAATGATCAGTTCTTAACCTCCATTATTCAAGACCATTAAAACTGAAAACTTATTAATTTTATGGTGATTTGGGTACGTAATTAAAAAGTCCAGAAATGATGAATTAATGTTCTCGGTCCAAATATTCACCCTTTTTTTTTCAAGTTGATTAATATATACATGATATTTGTGTTTGTAGGTGATTCATACAGAAAGAAAATTTTTTCATCTTCTTTACATCATTCTCGTATCTGGTTCCCTACTCACTACAACAATGTATATCTTTAGTGACGAATCAATTTAATGGAAATTTAATTTTTATAACAAATTTTGTCTATGACAAATCCGTCAATAAATTCCTTGTCATTAGTTATTTTTTAAGTTCTGTTTATATTAAATTACACTACTAATCCATTACACATACATTACCTTTTGCGACAAAATTTCTCTTTCCACAAACACTACAAGAAAATGAGCAAGTTTGTGATAATATAATACGTGATAATCAAAAAGTTGTCATTAATTATATACATTTGGTGACAACAAATTGATTTTATCATAAAACATAGTATGCACAATGTCAATGGTGACAACTTATCGTAAAAAGGTGACAACATAGTGCAAAAGTGATAATTAGTGACACACCTATTGTGGCAACTTAGTGGCAATGGAATCTTGTCACAAAATACTAATAACAATTTTTATTGTCACTATAGGTATGTCACTAATTATTAATGGTAATAACTATAATAGTACTTCTTGTCACCGTTAAGTGATATTGTGGCAATATAAAAAAAATATTGTCACAAAAAAACTTAATTAGTAACAAAATAGAATATATTGTCACTTTATACAATCATTAGTGATAATTTTTATATTATAATTTTTAAATTTTGTCAATAATATTATTTTTTTTTATAGTATAAATTTTCATTAGTAAAAAAGTTCTTTTTTTTTTGTATTGATTATTACACGTGTCATATACGTATAACAGTCATAATGAAAAATATATACACATAAGCATAGAACCATCAGGTTATTTTTAATCGACCTGGCAGATTGACTTGACGTATTCACAATGTTATTTGGTTTGCTTTTCTCTTAAGATAAAATAAAGAGACATTTCTAAAGATACGTAGTACTCTCTAGTAGGAATTTGATGTGATTTTGATTTTTTGATCTCCACGTACACAACAAACCATAAAAATTAAGGTATGACATTTAATTCCGTTATTAAAAAAAAAAAGTATTTGTTGGTGTAGAAAATTATAACATTAAAATTTTATAATCTTCATAAATAGTGATAAAATTATTATAGAGGTTAGCAGTTTAGTGGAGAGTCATGCTTATAAATTTTGTAACCCATTTTTTATGACTACATTCGCCACAACACACCTACTTATGAGCCCCGCTATCCCCTGACCTCCTACACATATTATTGTTCGCTATCTTTTATTTATTTTGTGGAAATATTTCTTCTCTATGCTCGTAAATTGGGAACATTCCCTTATCATGTCACGCACTTATAAGATGAGTACTTTTTTACAAGGCGTTTCTACAAGGAGGATGTTCTTTTGGTAGAGTTTTGGACTCAAACAATTATTCCAGAATTGTTTGAGTTATATGGCATTTTAGAATTGTTGTATCCAAAGTGGGTAAGTTCAGAGGAAGGATTACTAATAGACTAATGAAAATTTTACTTAAATGGCTTGAATTTCCTTAAAGAAAGTGAAATATATCTTTGCGTTTCAACCTTAAAAAGTATTGTTATCTATTAATAATATAGAGATGTCATCAATTGTCAATATTAATGATAATATTTAAAATGCTAGTATTTATTACTGTTAAGCGATATTGTGACAAAACGAAAGCTATATCACCTAATAAATATTGTTGATGACAATATAAATCTTTTGTTGTGTAATATATATTATTATGATAATGTTCATATTATCTAAGTTTTCATCAACGAAAATATTACATATTGTTATGGCGGCATTTGCTTGGCGCCACGTGTTTGCTGACGACGATTCACACGGGGAGGCCACGTGTCTCACACAGGTCGAGGTGATCCTAGAAACCCAACATGGTCCGATCATTATTGGTATGGCCTCGACCAGAAAGTCCCCATCAAGGACGGGAGGCAGCTCACCTCAATGAGCCTACTCGAATAAGCCTTACCCGACAGTGGCTTCAGGAACTGGCATACAATGATAGAGCCAAAGGGGGGGCTGCTGCTGCTGGTAGTGGCCGCCCCCCTCAATTTTTTCAAAATTCACTTTTTATTATATGTATTTATTAGAATTTTAAAAATTATCCCCCCCCCTTAAAATAAAATTTTGATTTTTTAATAAGTTATATAATAAAAATTTTATTTTTTTTACTCTATTTTATTTTTGATAATTTATATTTACACAATCTCATTTGCTATAATTAATTAAATTCTTTATCTTTCTCTTTCCTCTCTTTCTCCTTTATCTTCAAATTAAAATATTAAAAATTCTAATATATATATATATATATATATATATATTATCTTAGTCACTCGATTTCGATCTACAAACCAATTAATCTGAATCGAATACTGCAAAGGCCTATTACGAGGACGATTATCCCAATCCATTTGCTTAATTCAAAATTTTTGGATTCGAATCCTAAATATTTTTTAAGAATCTAACGTCTCATTTTCTTAGATCAATCGATAATTGGTATCTTTCTATTTATATATATTACCTCAGGTTCAACTTATTTTATTTACTGGATTGAACAAAATCCACATGTTATATCTGTATGCTTTGCACTTGCATGAATATGCACACGTGTGCTCGCTAGCCTTGGTCACATAATTAACGTCAAATTACATTCAACCCAAGGCATGGTGTAATTAGTAGTATAAAGTCATTATTATAATTTTGATTAAGATATTTAATGAATAATGTTGCTAAATTTTATAATCAATCCACTACTCCAAATTATGATAAGAATATTTTGGACTTTTAGTATAGTAAAAAATGAGTATTTATTTGAGGAAAAAACCTCAGAAAATAAAAATGAGTGCTTTATTAGCGATAATCCGGTATATATATGTGTGTATATACATATATAAATATATTACATTCTATTTAAAATCATTTATAATTAGGAAGTTATTTATTTCTTTATTTATTTTTATAATACATACATTGTTTAAGGGGGTACATGTCCATCAAGATTTAGACCCTAACATTAAATTACCTACGTCTTTTAAAGGGTTGTTAGGTATATGTCCATTAGGACAAAAACCCTTGACATAATTAAGAAGTTATTACTTTAATAGAAAATAATTTAAATTTGAGTAAATTACGTTAAGCATCTCAATTTTTAGAATATTTTGTAGTTTGGCACCCAACATTTGTAGGTGTAGTCTCAATACCCAAGCTGCCGAGCCGGCCGGTCGGACCCCTTGTACATAGGTCCTTGTTCATTTACACGTTTGAGTATCCCCAAGGGACCCCAACCCCTTGTGAGCTTTTGGGGCTATATTAAGAGGCCAACCCTACTTTATTTTTCCAACCAAAGATAACCTTATTAAATATCTTCTCAATCTTAATTTCATCTATTCAAGTGCCCATTTTTGATAATTAATTTTTCATTCACCTAAAATTGTATTCAATTGAATAAATAAATTATTCACATTTACTTTCGAAGTGGAATTCATTAATGTCAATCATAATTACAAATTTAATTTATAACACACTTAAATAATTTCTCAAAATTTGTTAAATACGAACTTGTTAGGAATACAATTTTCAATTATCAATACACCTTCACAAAGAATCATTAATCAAAACATTTCATTTTCTATTACATAATACACATTAATTTTCTTTAATTATACAATTGACCTAAAATCTTTATACTTGATGTATATTTATGCAATGGATCAAAATATTAAACACGATTTAAAATAAAAGATCTCAAATGCAAACCTTTGATCAAAATAATACCAAAACTTTTGGCTAATATTAATGCAATACTTTTATTACAAAAATATATGGAATATCTAGAACTGCACCAAGCCATATTAATTCCCATGAAGCAATAGAAGGTGAACCCAAAAGGGCAAAAAATCTGAAAATACAGAAAGGACAAAATGCCAAGATATTGTTATATATTATGCTAAAATAATTCATTTTTCTTCTAAATTTACTTTCCAAGATCTAATTAGCGAAGGACAAATCTCCCAAAAGCGACTGGTTCTTGAGCTCAAGAATGTCTTGGAACCTGAAAATAGTTTGAATAAAGTCAGCCGCTTTTGGTGAAATGGAAGCAAAGAGGAGCCAGAAGCTAGTATCAGAAGGTACCCTCATCAATTACTTCATCCGCCCCATAATAAATGTCATTTTAGATTATTGCACAAGAATTAAAAAAAAAGGACTAACACCATTAATTATAGATTAATTTGACTAAAATATCCCCATAATTAATGAGTTGTTGGTAGATTTTTTAAAAATTTACAAAAGATAGTAATTGTTGTCTAAGAGTATATTAGAAAAATACTAATAAATTCCCTCTTGAAATGTGAGAAAGACATATATTATGGGACAAAAAGTTATTCCTAAAACGACATCTGTTGTGGGACGGAAGGAGCATAAATTACACATACTATTAATAATTAAATTAAAAAAAATTAGGGGATTCATCGAAATGAGTGTTTTAAAAGAAAATTAGAACAACTACTCAAATTCATCTACATATATGTGGGATAATTTTAAATTCAGAAGATGTAAACGCACTCATTGAGTTATATGTTGCTATGCCACTGGACACTTTGGATCCTCAATTCCACTATGTATTTATGTTGAATGACCATCTCATTCAAAATTTTAGTTTGTTATAGAGGAGAAAAATTAAATATTTATTTAATATCTTCAAAACCTTATTTGTTTATGACTCTTATGATAAATGACCATCCTATCTCAAAACCTAAATTTGTTTATGACTCTTATGTTAAATGACCATCCTATCTCAAAACCTAAATTTGTTAGAGATGATTGACATCAAATGCTTATTTAATATTTTTATTGTTTACTCCAATGCAGACAAGTGCACAAAGTGTACTGATTTCGAGTGAAGTTCATGTTTGTTAAATAATTTTATAGCATGAAAAAAAAAAAATGGAACACCGTTTACGATTTACTATATAAATATATTTTTTTTGGTAGATATATAAGTATATTACTTTATTATATCTTTAAATATACGAGTATACAGTCTATTGATGAGGATGAAATTGATGGAATTCAGTGCCAAATCACATGAGAAGAAATTAATATTTTTGTGGGTGTGTGACGTTTTCTTGGACTCAAATTTCAATGCAAATTCTGTGCAAACAAAAAGAAAATAAATAAATTGTGGGTAAATTGATGTATCGATAGCCTAAATACAATGAACTTTATATATAGTTAATTACCAGAAAATAGCTTTCACCATGCTGCAAGCTCTGCACCAGAAATCCATACTCATTCACTTGAACTGGCACTCCTGACGAATGAAATAACACATAATCCCCTCCAAACATCGCTTTCATGTCCAACGGCCCCCGCCCCACCTCCGTTGCCACCCCATTTATGAACACCGTTATCACTCCTGCCAACATAATATATGCATTTAATAACAATAAAAATATGTTGTCACAAAATATAGTTTCTACAATATCAATAGCGCACAATATTACTTTTTCTTGTAATGATTACAAATTTTTTGATATGTATAAGTTATAAATTAAAATACGCGCGCGTGTATTACATGCATGTGTTGACTGGCATAAATTTGAAGATTGACCATAAATTGTAAGCAAATTACAAATTTTATGGCAAGTATTAGTAATAAAATACACGCGTCAATTACATGCGTGTGTTTGAGCAAAAATTTTGACAATTGATTATATATTGTACACAAATTAATGATTCTATTACAATTAGTGAAAATTATATTATACGCGCGTGTATTATACGTATGCGCTGACACATAGTTAATTTCTTGATCTTTACCAAAGAAAATGAAAGAAAAAAAAATACAGTTCCTTGATATATACTTTGCAAATTAGGGTTTTAGGAAGCAACGAAGAAGCAAACATATATATGACCACAAGGAAAAATATTTAATGTGTGAGGGGAACAAAAAATCTTGTCATTTAGCAAAACATGTGAAAATTTTAGTCTGAAAAAATAACTCACCAGGCTGGTAATTCTGCAAATTGGAAGAATCAGAGGTGCCAAAATACGAATTTGGTTCGAGTTCTTGGAGGCCAGCTGGATGGCCCGAAAATGAGAAATACTCATCATTTCCGGTCAGCCCAAAACCCGACGACGAGCCTGAGCCTGAGCCCACCAGGCCCGTATTGCTCATCGAATAACTAGACAAGGGATTATTAGCTGGTACAAAACCAGCACCTACCACAACCACCATCGGGCAAAGCGTTGTTTTCATACTGAATTATGCTGTCGCCGCCACCGCCTTGGGGCTGAGATTGCGGCTGCTCTCCGGCAGCGCTGAGGCTGGCCTGCATCTGGCGCTGGCGTCGGCGCGACCGCGAGCGGCGGTTCTGGAACCAGTAGAAGACATTGGCGTCGCCGACGGGGCCGAATTTCTCGAGCAGCTTGCGAATTCTGACGGTCTCGTCTTTCGGCGGGTTGACCATGCCGCTGTTGAAGATCGACTCCAGTATCAGGATCTGCTCCGGCTTCGGCGTCCACCGCGACCTAACCGGCTCGCTTCTCTGCTCGGCTTCGGAGCCCCGGCCGGATTGCCCTTGTTCCCGATCTTCCATGGCTTAAAATTTTATAATTATATTGACAGGAAAAAAAAAAAAAAAGAAAGGAAGAATATATATTTATTGCGAAAGAATTAGAAGGGGAAGAAAATCAAGGGAACATGAAACTAGTTTCAGTGTTTCACTACTAACTAGTCCACATCAAGTGTGCATATATAAAGGGGGACGACGAGAAGAAGGAATGTCGATGTGTGAAATGACTATTGTACCCTCAGTTGTCAATTTATGAATAGAGTAGTAAGTAATAATTTGAGCAGTAAGATCCAATGTGGATTAGCGTATATCACTCGGCTTTGAAGAAGTGGGATTCTCTTGCCATTTTGTCTATGTTTGACAGTGATATAATTTGGGCAAGTCTTTTAAACTAATGTTTAACTAAGTAAGAAGCTTGTTTGTTAAAAACTGTCCCAGATTACTTGGGTGGTACCTACGAGGGTCCATATTTCAACGTAGTTGCCTAATATTTGTCTGAAAGACTGAAATGAACACTTTAACTTCCGGTTTCAACTGATTAAACTTTAGCATCAAATGAAACACAATTGCGTGCTTGCTTTGGATGCTATGTGCTAGCCGCAAACATTGAAGACTTGTTGTGTCAGTTGAATATATATATGGAATACTGATTTTGTTTAATATAATGATCAGGTCTAAACTTTTACCGATTTGTCAATCAGGCTTCGTTCATCCTATCATTTTTGTGTTGTTTTTAAATGCTATGCGTTGTTGTTATTCTTATTCTTATTATTTATCTGATTTTTTGTCACTTATGAGTTGTTGTCAAACCTAAGTAGCATGATTTACTTTTGTACTTTAATGGCAAAAGTAACATGATACGAAATGTTGATCTGAACACGTATTAATTTGATGATCTTTTGACAAATGTGTCTACTGGGTTTAGTCATGAACTTTATGAAACACAATTAATTTTGTCACTTAATTAGGAGTTAATTTATTTGGAAAGAAATGTATTTGGGACGAACATGTTAGGGAAAATAGTGATGAAAAGGAGATCAGGATATTTGTGACACGTGAACAAGTATCTCCTCTTGTTATTGATATGAACTTAAGGTACCAATGTTGATGAAGTGGGGTGTAACAATGAACAAGTGAATGATTTGGGACAAGGAACCTAGGAAGATGTGCCTTGTGATGAAATGTTTAATGACGATCATTGGGGGGGGGGGGGGGGGGGTGGATAAAAACCAGGTGGATGAAGGTGGCAAAGAGCAAGAACAATAGGGGGTTGAATTTGTACCACGGGTGGAAATGTTGTGGCACATCAAAAAGAAGAAGAAGAAAGATAGAGCATCTACAAGTGCTCTGCTGAAAGGGATGAACATGGAGGACTCCCTCATATTGACAAAAGGAGTGCTGGACTTTTATTGTTGCCTTTTACTCTGTTTGTCTTTGATGGGAAGTGTCAAAGGTGGATTGAAAACTCTTGTCATGAATTATTTGGTGTTCAATTTCCTCTTCCTTTTTTTTGTGTTGATTGGGCATAATTGATAAGTATTTTGTATGTGGTTGTATTAGGCAATGAAGTCTAACCTGATGTTATTTTGTATGTAATATCCACAAAACTTGGGAGGTTATTTTGTTAGTATGCAAGAATTGTCAAGAGGTTGTTAAATGTAATGTTTTCAATTTCCAACTCTACGTTTCTATTTGTAGGAGTCATTATTTCTTTCAACTACTATCATGATCATGGTCATAAGGCCATTAAGCACATAAAAACGAATCAAAAGTAATAAAACCAAAAAAAAAAAATGTATCATAATCCATTACGTATATAACCTATACACGAAGTAACAATTGCAATACTTGTACAATCTATATCTATTACAACCTCAAGGTTTTGAAAATTTTACAAATGGGCACATGGATAAATTAGTAAAGGATGTCATTGAAATAGTAATAATAAAAAAAATCATATTTAATGCCAAATTTAAACTCTAAGACATATTTCCTACACATGATTACGGTAATTCAACTACAACACAACAACCTCAAGATTTCTAAAAATTTACAAATATGTCCAAGGATAAATTTGTCAACTCAATTTTGTTGAACATTGACACAATGGTAAAATTGTATCTCCATTGGATCTTTTGATTGACATCATCATTTTCCGTTAGTTGAACTAACGGCTAGTGAAGACTGTAATAAGATTTGGAATCGTAGGGTGCAATATGTAATTTCCAGGATCACATGGTGTTTTTAATTTGAAATCAATCCAAACATCAAGATTTTTTATTTTTTTTTGTAATTATTCGTAAGTTGTTTTTTTTTTGGGTAATATTATTCCTAAGTTGTTGATATAATTAAATAATCTACATTCAAAAACAAAACTGATTTTACCAATTTGGATTTTTTTATTTTTTTGTTTCACAAGAGTGTTACTTTTTTTTTTTTTTTTTTTAATCAGAACCACCAATGATGGGGCCAACGAGGCCTTTGCTTTAGTAGTAAGATGGCATCTCCATGATTTTAAAGTTGTGGATTCAATTTTTCATCAATGTTGTTATTATGTTAGTTTAATACTAATTTTCTTTTACTGTATAGTAATTTATATTTTTTTGTTATTTAATGATTGATTTTGTGTGTGTGTGTGTGTGCGCACATGTGTGTACATATATATATATATATATATATATATATGTATAATGAAATTCATACACGTATACACCAAGTAATTCATATATTATGATGTTTTGATATAAGTCCCAACTTGGAAGTTAGATATAAATTTTTGTTTATATTATTTATATGCTCATTATTTTTTGTAAAATAAAATTAGAGTAAATTAAACAACGAAAACGTAGCACGTATAGATCCTCATAAAGAATTTGTAAATCAGTTGATCATTTAATATATTGTCAAAATCAGGCCAAACAATAATCTCATCAACACCCATTAATGAATAAGAATTTCTCTTGCAATACTTGATAGAAATAGAAGTTCCTATGCACGCACACGAACGTATTAAAAATATTAGATATTTGATGAGTCTTTTTTCTAATAATTTAAACTTTTTTAAAAAAGCGATCATTTAACAACCATATTCCAGAAAAGGTCTGAATTATTGAATTTTCTTATCCCCCAGCACAGTAAACTGAGGATTGGCCGACGTACGGTTACAAACTAAAATAATATAATGACAAAAGTATGTAACTTTTGGGGAAAGCATATCTGAATTGGTTACGTACATACATGATACATGCATGTTATATATATATATATATATACACACACACACATATATATATTTTAAAACTAAAGACTACAGTAATTAATTACAGAAGTATAGTTGCCGGTGCTTTAATTAGCACAAATTCTTGTACAAACTAATTTTGGCCTGTGCTGTCTTAATCTTTGTCGCCACAAGTTAGCTTAATTAATGCACATGACTAAATATTGTAATACATAGTGAGATTTAAAACTCTCATTTCACCAAATGGCATAGCAAAGAATCTAAGTCACCCTTGTCCCATTTGATAGGGGGAAATTCTTCTAATCAAGTTTAATGAATTTAATAATTATTAACAAATACCAGGTAAGATTTTTGAGGGAGAATTAGCAAATTTTTGGTGTTGCGTGACGTGTGTTGAGGAGGGTTAGTAGGTATAGTCACACCATCAAGATATATATATTGTTACATAGTTGTATATATCTTCTAAAATCTAAAATTCCATCCCATTATATAGAGGTAAAAGAATTGTTCTTGATGTTTAATAGAATTCGTAGAAATAAATATTTAGTCTTATAACTTAGGACACTCAATAGATTTGATCGTGTAACCACATTGATTTCAAATTTAGTCCTGTAATTTAATCCTTATTCACATAATTAGTCTTAGTTTCTAAAATCTACTCTTGATATTTCACACGTTTGGTCCTTCCCATTAACACTTTCGTTCCTACCACCAATATTCGTCAAAATTTTTGACATCATGGTAATCACCAAATATCTTTATCAATTTAACAGTTTAAATTTTTAGACGAGAGCAATAATGCAGCCAAATGCTCCATTGGTGCAAGGTTAAAATGGTACTTTGGTAGAGGGATTGACCGGATGTGAAAGAGAGGAATTGTAGGGTTTGGGCATGTGAAGGAATGCATGGAAATCTTGGGAAACAAAAATAAAAACATTATTACTTAAAAAAAAAAATGGTAGCAACAATCCAAAGGGATCTCTGTGCAAAACTTTCAATTCTTCTGACGTTAGGCGGATATGGACTCACAGTTTCACACACCTCCCTAATTTTTATATATTAAACCAAAGGAGGATAGAGGCACACCAAGGTTGGCTTAAACTTCGAACACTTTTACTACCAAAAGAATCCATTAGTATCTATACTATTATTTAATAGAAAAAAACTCCCACGTAAGAACTACTTTTGATCATTCAATTTTTGGCCTGTCATTTTAAGTTTTGGATTATGAGCGTCACATCTGTATTGGTCCTCTACAGTATCTGAATTCGAAATAGTCATTCAATGAATCGGAATTGGGTGGTTATGACAAAAAGAAAGTTTCAATAATACTAAAAAGCTTTTTTTTAATGTATGTTGAAAGTTTTTACAAATCTTTTTAATTTAAGTTATCATTTGAGTTTTTCACATGTCCATCGGCTAGTTATTAAGAATTTATTATAAATTTTGAAGAAGAGAAAGTAGGGACAAAAGTCGAAAATGGACCGACTTTCCAATTCGTACGTAGACGCGGTTTCCTGTCGCTGTTTTGTTTTTCTTCGGATCTGTGCCTTCATTTGTAGGGATTTGATTTTAACAAAACACTAACACATGCATTGCTCTGGTGTGTATATATATGTGTGTGTATATATATATATATGAATTTAATTAATCTTTTTTTTCTTTCTTGGAACTGATTAATGTTGTTTCCAGAGTGTTGGCAATTGGCTTGGTTTGGTTTGAGCTTATCAATAAATTCTTGCGCTATCAAATGTGATTCACATTATAATAATTAACCCAGTTCTCATTATGATCGATATTTTTATATCCAAAAGAAGCGAAAAAGAATAAAAACAAAAAGGGGGGGAAAAAAGATCAAGGGTTATTCTTGAAATTAAATAGGAGATCGAGACCCTTGTAACGTTGGTTCTCATTAATTATCAGTGATTTATATCAGGGAAAAATTACACTGACTACCCCTGAGATTTGACCAATTCACGAAAAACCCCTTACTTTTTCAAAAATTACCAAAAACCCCTAAGATTCCATCTATATTACAAACTTATTTTAATTTTTGAAAGTACCCCTTCTCTTTTTTTGGGTAATTTACACTGACCACCCTGAAATTAGGTTAATTTACGAAAAACCCCCTGTAGTTTCAAAAATTACCAAAACCCCCCTGAGGTTAAACCAATATTTCAACTAGCACCTACTTAGATTGATTTATCAATAATATTAATTTTTTTTCCCTATGTAATATTGCTATCATAAAATTTTCATGTAATGGATTTGGAAAAAAATGTGATTACGTATTCAAATAAATATTCTGAATTCAATGTTATGAATTTATACTAAATATACGTAATATGTGCTAAATTTATATTTGAGAAAAATATAATTATATGTATCGTATATATCCATAATGTGAAATGAGAAATATAAACATTGATTGAAATAAAAAATTTAAATTAAATAATGCACTTGAAAACTTTATTTAGTTTGAGGACTCTAACTCATTTCTCTTAAAATTTACTCCGTATTAACGATAATATGACATACTTGATGTGTTGGTAGATACTTTTAATGTATTAAATTCAGAATATTTATTTGAATAAATAATCACATTTTTTTTCAAATCTATTACATGAAAATTTTATGATAATAATATTACAGAGGGAAAGAAAAGAATTAATGTTGTTGATAAGTCAACTTAAGTAGGTACTAGTTGTAATATTGGTATAACCTCATCGGGTTTTTGGTAATTTTTGAAACTGCAGGGGGTTTCTCATAAATTAACCTAATCTCGGGGTGGTCCGTGTAAATCACCCAAAAAGAGGGAAGGAGTATTTTCGAAAATTAAAATAAGTTTGTAATATTGATATGACCTTAGGGGGTTTTTGGTAATTTTCTAAAAAATAGGGAATTTTTCGTAAATTAATCAAACCTCAGAAGTAGTCAGTGTAATTCGCCCTTTATATCAAAACAAATGAAAAGAGCGAGAAATATTTATTTCTTTATTTGGATAGAGTGCAATTTGATTTACGGGGAAAATTCTTTTCAGCCATATACATATCCAACTGTATATTTTTTACAATTTATTGTGTAAACTTTATCTTAAAAAAAATATGTCATCTCAAGTATACAATTTTTGTAGATTGTCATTTCCGTAGATATACTTAAGCATTATTATCTTAGAAAATCTAGTTCAAATATTAAAGAAGTTACGATATTCGCATTTATAGTAGCATACGTAGTACGTTTATGGAAATTTTTATCCACGTTTTGCTGTCTCTAGGAAGGAGGTAACACTGTCTCTTTATCATGTACGTTAGGCGTCTCGGGCAAAAAAAAAAAAATGTACATTAGGCTATTTTCAATTTTGAAGCACCTTTATCTATTTAATTAGTAATTTTGCTCTCCTACCTTTTGACTGAATAATGAAGTTTATGTCCTTTAACAGAAATATTCAAATTTTGACCAGAAAAAATTGACAGAGTTTCCGCCTTCTAGAACGCTAAAACCCAATTTTGAATTTTCTGCTATATAATTAGCCAATTTTCTTTTTATTATATTCATCTATACATATTACGTGTATTAATTAATGGACGGTTGATACAAGAAAATTCTCATAACCATAAGCCCTTAATCTTATAAATTGGATAAGACCTCATTGCTTTATCATTGCAATTTGAAAACTATGCATTTCTTTTCTTTCTTTCTTTTTTTTTTTTTTTGTTATAGCATCCACACACACAATCAGGTTTCAAATTCTGAAGGTGAGGTACATATTTATTAAGTTAAATGCCGACAGACACCTTATAATAAAGATTTTAATAGCATGCAACAAATGTTGAAATTATACTTAAAGTTGGATTTTAATAGCATGCAACAATATTGAAATTATAATAAAAAAGTTGCTTCAACTCTTTTATTTTTTGAGGTTTTTGTTTATGAGAAAAAAATTATATTTTTTTTGAATATTCTAAACTATTCTTTTATTTTCTCCTATTTAATTTTTTACGTAAGGCATATTAATTTCCTGTTTATTATTTGTCTTCAAGTTCTTACCCAGGATCACAAATCCCAAGTTAGTCTATGAAGAGGATATCTAATTGTATTAATGTCTATAATTGATTTCTTCTGTATAATATTAATTGATAGGGCCTAATTGGTAAGTGCTACAAAATCTATTGCATTGAAAAGTATGGTTATGGATTTGAATATGTTAGTATGAAACATTTTCTTCTAAAAGAGTGAAAAAGTATAAAAGAGTTGAAAAAGTACTTTAATTGTTGTGAAATAAGAAGCCTTGGTATCGTACAATCAAGGCAATGCCTCATTTAATGATTTAGACTTTAGTAGACGCAAATCTTAGAAGGTTTCAAATTGAATTCAACAAATCAAAATAACTATTCGGGATTACAGTTCGGATTATCTGCTACAAAATAATGTTTATTTTCTTATCCATTTATCAATACACGTTAGTAACCAAAAAAAATATTCATCAATACGTACACGCCATATGTATTGATGGACGACAAAAACTTCTTTCTTCATCTGAACCGTCCAACAATACACATGGCGTGCATTAATGAATAAAGGAAAAGATGCAACATCATTCTGTAGCAGTGGATACAAACTGTCAAGATTGAGCTTGATTCTCTTAATTTGGATCTAAATTCAATTTTGAACCCTAATTCAAGAATTGGCTGCCCTACTATAATAAACTTTCCTTTTCCTAAAATTTTGGCAGATAGATTCCATCATCTAAATAAGACAATTATGATGGATCTATGATGAAATTAAATATTAAAATGCAATTAAAGCGACAATTAGTGATGATACATGTACCCAAAAAGTTGTGACAAATAGAACTTGTTACAAAATTATATATATGTATTTTTTTTTTTTGAATTTCATTAAATTTGTGATAATTATTGTGTTGCCAAAAAGATTGCTTTCTTTCGGTATCAAACTCGAGTCTACAAAAATGGCGCCTATTAAAGCGACTAAAAGAATTACTGAAATGAGTTCAAATTATATGCGAAGAAACATATGGATGAGTGTTAGATGAATTAGCTGAGTCAAGAGCTCAACCGGCCTGCCTCAGGTTAGGCTCAACTCAAGCTTGAATTTTTTGAGCTCAAGCTCGATGCGCACGCCGAGCTTGAGCCTAAAAATAAGTTTTCAAAACCTCATGAGTAGACTTATGAGCTTTCATTTTTATTTTTTATTTTAAAAATATTAAAAATGATATAATTTATATTAGTGCAATTATCAAAATTGTATATAGTATTAGTATACATGTTCAAAATATTTGTTATAATAATTCAATTTTATACTATATGCATATCAAATGTCAAAATTCATATTAATCCAAAATTTATAACAAGTTCTACTTGAAGTGAGCACGACTTTAAGCTTGAGCTTTGAATATGCTCAATTTTAAACTTGAGTTTGAACACAAAATTTTTGTGATAAATTTCAATTTTAAAAGAAATTTATAAATTCAATGAGTTTTAGCTTGAGATTTTCCCCAAATTTTTTAAATTAATTTGAGTTTGAACTTAAAGTTTTCTAAAAGCACGACTCATTTACAAATTACAGCCCTACATATGGATGTTTGAAATACTTGGGTTGATGTGGTGGACCAAAACTGAATGATATCTTGACCGCGTTTTCAAGTTGATATTTAAAAATATTAATCAGTAAAATTTGACTAGAGACTAGAGAGCGAACTATATGAAACTGAGCGAGGGTTGTACAAGGTCTCTCAACTTCGTTAAATTATTGGAAACTAGTCAAAGAGAACACCATTTTATGCTTCATCTGTCGGATTCATTAAATTGATTAAGATTCTCCCCTCCCAAAGTATTGTTACGAGGTCATTTTTTTTTTTTAACAATATATTTTTTTTAAAAGTAATGTATCGTTTAAAAGCTTTAGGACCCGTTTACTTCCAAGGTATGGTTTATGAGGGGCTTAGTTTACAGACGTGTTACAGGCCTGTTTCGCCCTTTCCTGACCTCCCAAATTTTGTGTTTACTTTGGGTGTGATTTGGAGTGTTATCATGGATTACTTTGTTCACATGTTCCCTTTTGTTTAGCTTCATGTGGATGTCTAAAAACCCCATTTACAATTATGTCCTTTCATGATTATCCAAAAATATTTGAAATCCCCAGGGACATTTGATCTATTTCTTCAACAAATTACCCCCAGATGTTCTCCAGCGAGGAAGACTACTTGACGAAATTAAACTTCTCATATCCAAAGCTAAATTTTCGATTACAGAAATTTTTGCCCATCCATTGAACAATTTTTTCTTTTGTCTTTTTATAATTCCCAACATAATTAATAAAAACTGTGAATTGATTGATTAATTAACCATTTGATGGAAAATTGAGGTGATAATTGAATTTAGTGATACCTTAGCTAATCTTTTTGACAGGAGCCATTGACACCTCTGCTCGAGCATTCGTTAATCTCCACTGCAGCAACCTATTGTGTGCTATGCGGAATCTGTGATACTCTTTCTCCAATAATGGCAAGACTTTCTTCTGCCGGCCTTGAAGTACTTCAAGACTCCAATCATGCCACCACCTCCACCATTTGCTTCCTGTTTCATCACCTTCTCAAAACTCGTCGGAGATTCCGTCACAGGCAGTGCCAGAGAAGAAAAAGGCAACAACCTCCCTAGGGTAGAGAAATTGTTAAGTCCAGATCTAGGCCTCTAGTGGCAAACGTGTAAATAGAATAATGGCAATCACTGTAATTAAATGTAAAATAAGGCGAATTCAGTAATCTTGCATCCATGGTGAAAATAATAGTTAATACAAACTAGACATTTTTGTGGGTTTAATATCACCGCTAAGAAACTAGACCTGACCCGGGCTTTGGGTCTGAGCACGGGCCATAGGCCACCAAAAGTAAACATATAAAAAATTGATGGTTAAAGGAACCTAACCCCAACTAATCGCCCTTGTAAACGCATCCTTACTTTTTTAAGAATATTACATCGAGTAATCTCAGAATAATATGACACCACCAACCGTCTAATGTATAAAATTTTGGTTTCTCGATATGGAATCACAGGCATAAAATAAAAGCAAATTGATAAATATTCTTTCCTTTACATATCATTGTAAAGTACAAGGTCATTTTTTCAAGATATTTTAATTTTTAAAATAATGCATCATTTAAATACTTCTTTTTAAGAATATACCGCGTGATCTCAGTATAACATGACACCACCAGCTGTCTAATATATAAGGTTTTTTGTTTTCGGCGTGTAATCGAAGGAATAGAATGAGTTTGTGTATTAAAATATAAAACATATGAATAAACCGAAAGCAAAATACATTATTAAGATCCTCCACACATAACGAAGAGAGAGAGAGAGAAAGAGAATCTGTGAAGTTGGTCGGCCTTGGTTTTGCATAGAAACAGGGCGCACACACACGCACACACGTTGTGTCTAATACACATTTTGCATAGCCCAAAAGTGAAATAACCATTAATGTGCCCCAAAAGCCAGACCCAAATGTTTGGTCGGTGTCCATATATATATATATATATTTGTTAAATTCTAAATTTCATCATTTTCCCACCGAGTCTCACACGGTTTGGTAGATTTCCACTTTTGTCAAACTTTTACCATTACAAGGTTTTCTAGGCCACTCTCGGACTTTTGCAATAAAAGGAAAACTTTTCTGCCACTTGGAGAAAAAAAATAATAGTGGAATCTATCTACCCTCTTTCTTTCTTAATTTCCATTCTCAACTTTTCATTTTTCTAATCTTCTCTATCTCCGTTTGAAAAAATTTCATACTACTTACTTGGGTATACAAAAAAATTATGTATCTAAAATTAATTGTTTTAACAAAATTTAATAGACACGTACTTCAATTTTAGAGGCATAAAGAGATCAGTTGGGGTATATGAGTATTTTACAAAAGAAAAATAATAATAATAATACGACCGATTTTTCAATAAAGTTGTGATTATTAGTTGGCCGTTACAAATAATAGCTATACCAAACAAAGTATTTTGATTATTTTTTCTGGAGTGCTAAGAATTTACAATAGGATTACACTTTGCATCCCTCAACTATATCTCGTATCGCATTTACTCTACCATACTATAAACAAATAAGCTCTCGACTAATATATGTCAATAACTAATTTGTTGCGTTTTTACTCATGTAAGATTAGCTGCATTTTATAATTTGAGTAGTATATAATTTCAGGGTGTGAAGTGCAATTGATCTTTTATCATATTAGACCCCTCTTTTCTAGGCCTGCTCACTTGGGCCGCGAGTGCCTCTCGTAGGCTAGGGTATATCTTTCCAAGATTCCCACTTCGGCCCAGCCCGAAATCCAAGTCTAAAGTGCCACATGTGCTAACTAAATAAATATTAACTTCTCTTCATTCTCGTTTGCTATTTGGTAGTTTTAAGTTTGTTGAGAGAGGGAAGATTACTCTACCACGGCTAACATGAACGTCTTCCCATCTGTTATTACCCGTGATGCTTACCAAAATTGGAGAGTTTGACGAGCACCAACGAATTTTTGTTTTTCGGAAAGGTTGAGTATTTAGATTTCTCACTTGACTTGGGGAAAAATTAATGTTGAAAAAAGATTGAATTTTGTTTTTAAAAAAATTTCTTTGAAACAACAATTTTTAATTGTACAAGAAACTTAATAATAGAAAATATTCAAATTGTACATAGAGTCTAAGAAAACATGTTCAAGTGAAACATTTATATATTAAAATATATTAAATATATAAATATATATTTATATATAAAAAATTAATTTCTTTAATTTTATTTAATTATATATAATAAATGTGTATAATATATATAATATATAATATATAATACATATATATATGGATCAGGTTTAAGTAGACTTGAGACTCAACCCAAACCTGGACAAGTCCAAAATTTTTGGACCCCAACCCGCCCCAAAACCTATTCAACGGGTCTAGACCCGTCCCTAGCGAGTTAGGTTGGGTTAGGTCGGATTGGGTCCGAGTAGGATTCGGGCCAAACCCGAATCCATTTACCATCCCTAATGAAGGTTCAATTGATGAAAATAAGTAGAAATTGGTCTGGAGGATACAAAAATATGGAGAGAATTTTGAGTCCAAGAACTTGAGAGCGAAAAAATGAGGTGCAATTATTTTTCATGGGGGTGACCTCCTTTGAAAATCAGGGCGGACTTGCTAAAAATCAACAACCCTCACCTCCGAAATTGAAAAGCTGTTATGCTGAGATTTGAGGGAGAGCTGAGTGACATGGCTCCTATTGGTAACGACACGTGGAGACAAGAGTTGGTATCCCTATAGCAGTCTCTATTTGACAGTTGTTTTTACTCCCCTATTGGAAACGTCCGGAAACTTCTAGAGACTCCCCCGCGCCTCCCTGAATCGGGATCAAAGTGTGCCAAAGTTTGCCACCCCATGGTTATTGGGCTTCCTACCAAATTGTTACTTTGGGCCGCGCTTGATTTTTATTGGGTATCGTTGTTGATTGTGTTCTCTACAAATGATGATTGATTTTGTAGCCCAAATTAATCTCACCCGACTACTGCAAGGTGTAGTGTGCCTGGGCTTCCCAGTTCAGTTGTGTTGCTATGTCGAAGCCCAAGTAAAGAATTGTTTTCTTATAGTAGCAGGTAACACCGAAACTCATTTGAATTTTCACACTTACAGCTGATAATAATGAGCCAATGAGGCATAATACATTATTAAACAAACCTCAAAATATAATTTTTCATTACAGAAACAATGTATAATCAACCGACAGAATCATGGTATAACAAGGCATATCAAACATCAAACAATCAACTCGATAGACAGTAAATAATTAATCTCAAACTCCGCGACGAGGTTTTTGCTTAGGATTAAAAACCCTGCAGTTTTTCCTAATCTCTCCAGCATTCTTGCCCACAAGCACTTCAATCTTGCTCATCTTGATCATCGCATTCACAAAGTTCTGCTCGAACACGACTCGATTTCTGGCAAAACTCGACACGATGGGCGCCGTGGACCGATCCAGGGCCAGCTCCTGATCGATTTGCAAGATCCCTCTTTTAAATACCGTCTGGTTATAAAACTGATTATCGACAAGAAACGAAGTCCCCTGATCCAGGAACACCGTCGGGTCCTTGTTCAGCGGCCTTGACGCTGTCCCGCAGGTCCTCAAAAGCCTGGCGGCCAATCCAGGGTCCATGGTGGGATCGGGTTTTCCGGTGCCCTGGAAATTCGAAAGCCTGTCGAACACAATTTCAAATAAAAAGTATGAGTATATGAAGTCTGTTCGTTCATGGTTATCATATCATGATCGGGTTAAAGGTAAAATACACATGATATGGTAGTATAGTCCACCTACACGTGCAAGGGCGTGTTTCTCCTCTATCACAGTTTAACCTTTTAGAAGGAGCTGTCATTTAATATATTGTGCACCAATAGAAGCAGAAGTATAAGAGAAGTTTGTAATTTTATTAATACACAAAAATCTCTCATGTATACGTATATATGAGAAGAAATAAAAGGAAGTTATATATATATATATATGCACAGATATATATAAGAATGATAAACACTAATAGTTGATAATATCTATGCTGGGAAATTCTTACCCGCACTGGGTTCAGCCACACCCTGACTAATCAGGTGATGAGTGTTTTACACTTGCCGTGTGATTAGTGTATAGTTTAGGGAGAGTGACCAATCACAAGAAAAGTATATTAACACTTGCTATATGGTTAGTTTGGTGCGGCCAAATCGGATTTGGACACGAATTTTCCTATCTATGCATATATATATATAAAGCATCAATGACTTATTATAAACTAGCTAATCCTCAAATTAGTTATTCCCTTGTGACTATCATTTTTATCATCTCTTGTCTGACGTTTGTTTTGTTCTTCTTGTTTAGTTTTTTAATAACATAGTTTCTTCTTATTTTGATTATTTTTTATCTATCATAATTGATTTTGATAAGTTCGTTGAAATGTTAAAAAATATAGATTATTTGGTAAATATAAAGTTGAAGCACATGCATAAAATGTGCCAATATTGCTAGTTTAAGAGGATGTTTGTATAGGCTTAAGAAAGAAAATACTCATCAAACCGTATTAATTTATGGTAGAACTTGTTTTTTTTAAGCTTAGAAGTTTTATGATTGAATGTAATAATTTAAAAGCACTTTAAAAGCTTTTTTTTAAGCCACTTCTGATTTTTTTTTTTTTTGACTTGTATATTTTAAAATACTCCAACCAAACACGATTTTTTTCTTTATCTTGTCTTGGAAAAAATAAGAGATTTTCTAAAAAAAAAAAAAAAGTCTTTAAACGGGTTTTAAAATAACAAACTAAATTAACTTCTCCTCACCTGTCCTGGAAAAACTGGCAATGGGAAACGCCCACTGTGTGCGCGCCGAGGAGCGTCACCATGTCGTTCAGAGTGAGCCCTTTGGCCCGGAAAAATTGGAAAGCTTCGGGGACGGTGAGTGATGGCCCTGGGAGATTTACGTTGGCAGCGTCGGAGGTGAGGCCGTCGCGGCGGCCGGTGGGGATGTTGTATTTGAGGCCGCCGGCCAGGGCCACGGCATCGCGGGTGGCGAGGGTGATTATGTCGGCGCAGGAGACGGTGGAAGGGCAGGCGGCCTGGAGGGCGGCCTTGGCGGCGTCGATGAGGTCAAAGCCACGGACGGTGAGGTTGGGGCCGGCGTCCTTCTCGGACGAGGTAGATTTGGTGGAGTCTATCAGGATTGATGCATCGCAGCCCTGTTTTAAACAAGCAAATGGCGATCTGAGATTTTTTATCATGGGGTGGACTTTATTTAGAGATAAATTAATAAAATCCCTTGTGTTAAGCATAAGTAGAACAAAAATCCTTGTATTATAATTTTTTTTCTTAAAACTCTCATATTTTTTAAAATTAACACACCATCATTTGGAGCCATTTTTGAAAATTTTAGCATGAAGTGTCAATTTTACCCCTTTTTAATAATTTGAAGAATAACATCACATTTTCTCTCATTTTCTACCAAAATCTTCCTATGGAAAATAAAAGAGCGGAAAATCGATATGGAAACAAAATTTTAACCTTCGAAATTTCCTATATATTTACCGTCATTTTCCAAGACATTACAAACAGATACAAAACAAAGGGTTCTTACTAATTTTTAAAAACAGAAGGTTCACTTTCCTATTTTTAAAAATAGAGGTTCATCTTGCTAATTTTTAAAAATAGAGGGTTCACCTTGTTAATATTTAAAAATATAGGGTTCAATTTTAAAAGGATAAAAGAGCAATTTTGCAAGCCTAAAGCACGAGCCTAGATACAGAAAGCGTGCGTGTAACTTAAACGGTCGGCGGAGGGATTTTTTTGATAATTTTTATATTTCACATGGTCTTTTATATTAATTTTTATTACATAGAATTTTTTGATTTAATTGAAACTAACACAAGGGAGTCACATCATGAAAACCCCTTTATTTATGTAGCATGGGTTTATTGTTGGTTTTGTACAAGAATTGGAGATTGTGTCAATAAAGTACTTAAAAGTTTTGGTCAGGTACCTACATGGGTGGCAATCTTTTTTTTTTGATTTTTTTAAACGACTTATTGTATATCAATCGATAATATCAACATCACCAAACCAAACTATTATATCAAATTATAATTCAGGATTTTAATTTTAAAAGATTTCATTGGAAAAGAGCATATGATGGGCATGTGACCAGAAATATTGTATTTATGCAGTATCATGTAGCTTTTAAACATGGCTCAAGTTTGAGTAGATTTTATTATTCGAACTCAAGCTCAACAAGCCCTTTGTCAAAAGCTTGTTCGGCTCAAGCTAGAAGTAAATTGGCAAATCTCGAGCTCGAATTCATCCTATTGTTTAAAATCAAGAGTTTGCCTTGATTTTGAACAAGCCCAAATGTTCATAATATATTTGTATCATTATCTATTATACTTTATGAATACATGAAAAATGTATATGTAATCCTCAATTAAGTATTTTTCTTCAAAAATATTTCATATATATGCACTTAACATATAATCATAATATGTAACAACCAAACGAAATAGAGGGTCTGAACTGGCCAAATATAAGAAGCAAAATGCGATCCAAATGATGAAAAATGTTGTAAGCAATCATATAAAACGAAGACATAAAAGTTTGTTACTTACATTAACAAAACAATCATGAAAGTGCATTCTTAGCAATGCTGCAGTTATGGAACGATCGCGGTTGAAACGTTGCTGCACAACTCCTCGAATTATCGTTTCGGCCCGAGGACAAGTTGTGCTATAAAACCCTACTTTTAGTTGAGCAGAAGCAACGCCACATATGCAAAATACGACGAAAATTGCTAGCATTTTCTCCATTTCTTCTCGATTTTAATCAAATTAATTGCAATGGATTCGTGTTCTTGATCAATGAAGAAGATCATTTCTTGGATATATATATATAAGGGGGAAAAAAGGGATTTTTTACAAAAGAAATTGAAGAAAAAAAAAAGATACATTTGAGGGTGTCACGAAGTTGGCAACGTGCAAGAGTCAAAGGAAATCTCTGTAGCAGGAGGTTTTTTTAATAATAGTCATACGCGTTAAATAGTTAGAATAGTCGATATTATGTTATTACATTTGTAATTGGATTATCTTTTGCTAACAAACAAACATTAAAATCTGGAAATTATGTGTCTCAAACCGAATTTCGTCCAATCATTCACTACGATGATTACAAGGATGATTTGAGAAATTGAAATGATTTGTACAACTACAAATGGAAAGCTAACCCTTGTACCTAGATTTATTATGTACTGCTTGCATTATTAGAAAGACAAACGAACTAATTATTTAGCAAATATAGTATGTAAACAATGTTTTAATTATGTACTAATTGTGGCACTATATATAAAGTGTCTTAATATACAAATTTTAAATGTAATGTAATTTTGATAACATTATAAAATGTAAAAGTATGTTACTGTTACATTTAAATACATGATACTTTAGTTAATATTTACAAGTAAAAAATGACCCAATATTCATTTTTAAGTGGCATTTGTGATATCCCAATTACCACTTTTATAAATAGTGTTGAAAGGTATCGAATCATTTCAAGGGGAATATTATGCGTATGACCAATTATTCTATATTTACTTGATTTAGCTAAATAAATCAAATCCCGTGGCAATCAAAACCGATAAATTGATAATGATCATATATATTAAACTTAAGAACCCTTTGACATATGGAGGTCATGATCAACGATTCGTGTAATAATTTACATGCTGAAAATCCAGTTCTGAAAAAAGAAATAATAAGTTAAGCTGATTGGCACGAATGTATCTGGTCAAGATGACATATTTTGCTCTGCTGGGTATTGTTTTGCACGTTAAAAAACGTGTGTGTGTGTATATATATATATATATGTGTGTGTGTATACGTGTATATATATATATAGGCTTTATTGTATTTTTAGAACAGTTAAGATGCCACTTTTCGAATTAAGGATACTTTTTATTGGGGGGTGGCAAATGTAAAATATAAATTTTCTATTTTTTCGCAATGTTAGGACTCCGGCTAATTTTCCGACCATTTTGGCTGGAAAATGACACGTGGCACACACATCATCATCGAAAATGAATATTTGTGCGCCACATGTGTGCCATGTCATTTTTCGATAATGACGTGTGCACCACGTGTCATTTTCCGGCCAAAATGGTCTGAAAATTGATCAAAGTCCTAACACTGCAAAAAAATAGAAAGTTCATGTCCTACATTTACCACCTCTCACTACAAGAAAACACTACTTTTTTGGCGAAATTTTCGACGGATTATCGGCGAAAAAAATAAATTTCAACGGATTTTCGGCGGATTCAATCTCCCAAAAAAACCTTAGTTGGTAGTGATTTTTCTGCGGAAATAATTAAATATTTAAAAAAAAATTAAATTTTTTGGCGGAAATTTCGTCGTAATTCCGCCGAAAATAAAATGTATTTGAAAAAAAAATTAAAATTTTCGGCTGAAAATTCGTCAAAATTCCGCCGAAAATAAAAAATATTTTTAAAAAAAAATTAAATTTTTCGGCCGAAGTTTTGTCGAAATTCAGCCAAAAATAAAAAATAGTTTTAAAAAAAATTAAATTTTTCAACGGAATATTCATCGAAATTCCGCCGAAAACAAAAAATATTTTTTAAAAAAAAAATTTAATTTTCCGAAAGAATTTTTTTTATTTTTTCGGCGGAATTTCCGCCGAAATTCCTCCGAAAAATAATTTTAATTAAAAAAATGAATTTATTGTGCTGAAATTCCACCGAAAATAATTAAAAAATAATTAAAAATAATTTTGATTAAAAATTTTTTTATAACATTATCAATAAAATAATATATTAAATCTTGTATTGTAACAAACCGTTTTGTAATTTCACAAATTTGCGACCCGCTCATGTCTACATATTTTTAACTATTGTTACAAACTTAGCAATTCAATAACACTCTTTTTCCTCAAGCATTATTTTTAGTTTGATTGTTTTCTTCGTTCCATAAAATACGTAATTTTACAAGTATCAGTCATAACCCATAAAAATGTACCTACCTTATAATCCTGGAAGAAAAATCATTAGCCATTCTCATAATGTCTTTAAAATTTTAACTTTTAATATGTAAATTTTTAAAATTGAAATATTTCAATAACTTATTAATTAATTACTCGTACGGGTACTTTTAACAAGCAGTTCTATAATTAATGTTATTAATCTAGTTAGCCAATTCTCTTGTGCAATAACTAATTAATTTAAACTATATGATATGTATTATGGCTAGTAAGAATAGTTCACAATCTCTAAATATGTAAAAGCTATTTCCTCGTTATACATTTCAACCTTACTTATTCATTAATCAGAACTATATATATCAAATTAAGTTATTACATCAATCATAATGTAGTCTGAACTACTTGTTCTAATAAGTCCTAATACCTCTCGTATCACTATATTAATTTGTTTTAATAAGTCATTATAAGTAGACATATTTGTTCTACTAAATCATAATAATTAATATAATACACATATTTAATTTGTTCTGAGACGTAATGAAATAAAAGTTATATGAAGTCATAATAAACACAATCCTTGAAGAAAATGACACATATAATGAACACAGACTTAATTTGTCATATTTATTATCTATTCATCATAAAATATATATCACAAAACGCACACCGACAAATAAATTCAAAAAATAAAGAATGCCAAGCATGATTACAAAAAACACGTGGCATTTAGTCTTTTTTTAGTTAAAAGTTAATATAATTTACTATTGCTTTAAAAAAATTGACTTTTGAATAAAAACCATAATAACCACAATACTAAATTTGCATGACACATAAAATAAACACACACTTAATTTGACACATTTATTAAATACTATTTATAAAATATACAAAACAAAACGTACAACAAAAAATAACTTCAAAAAAAAATACAAAGGCAAACATGATCCGAAAAAAAACATAACATTTAGTATTTTTTTAACTTAAAAGTTAATATAATCTACTAGAAATTATTTATTTATACTAATTTTTAAAAGTAGACAACAAAATTTTTAAAAATTACAATAATTATTATTAAATTTATTTTTTAATTTATTATTTTAATTTATAATAAATTTTATTTTTTTAATGTTTAAATTTATTTTTTGATTTTTTTAATTTTTTTTAAAATTTGGCATATATAGTTCGGCTGGAAAAGTTTTAAATTTGTTTTTTAATTTTCGGCGGAAAATTCCTGAAAATCCGCTAAAAATTTTTAATTTTATTTTTATTTTTTTTTAATTTTAGGCTGAAAATTCCGCCGAAAATTTTTAAATTTATTTTTTCTTTTTTTTAATTTTCAATGGAAAATTCCGCCGAAAATCAGCCAAAAATTTCGAAAAATAATTTTTAAATTTTTTTTAAAATTCCCCTGAAAATTTTAAAATTAAGCATATGAACATATTAGGTAACTAAAAATTTTATGTTGTCGTAATAAAGGTTTCAACAAATTTGATAGCGAAAGAAAAATGTGATCTGGTTTATTCAAACTACCAAGAAATTATTAATGACAACAAAAATATGTTCAAATATCATGGTGGTTTTTTTTTCATTTTTTGGACTCTGTAGTAATAAGGAAATGTGATCTCTAAATTATAATATGCATGTCTCAGTAAATATTAATATTCACAATTTGAAATACTAAATTTTATCACTATTATTTAATTATATTATGATAAGATAAAATTTACATATTCAACATGTCATATTCCATTAATCCACATTGGGAAACAAGTAAAATTTAACTTCTTTATAAGGTTGGTTCAAAAACTCAGGTGTATTCATTTAATATTTCTTTTTGGCTAGTTATTTATAGCTAGCTCAATTTCAGGACTCACTTTGTGCGTTCGAGAATAACTCTCGCATCCAATGAGTTCATGGGCTCGGGACACGACAAATTGTATTAGAACTGTTAGCCAATCAGAATATCGGAAGCTAAGTGTTGCAGGGCAAATTGCTACATGTATGAGGGTCACATCTTGAACTTACGGGAATGGAAAAGTGCTACATGTGCAGAAATCAGCTCTTGAACTTGCGGGACAAAATGTTATATGTGCGGAAGCGACCTCTAGAGTTCCAAAACCTAGTGGTCAATCCTGAAAGGCATCAAATGTCAACAAAGATGTCGCTTTTTAAAGGAGGGATGATTGTGATATCCCATTTCACATGGGCACTGGCGGAGCCAAGTTAGTGCCGGGGGGCAATTGACCCCTGGAATTTTTGCAAGTTCCACATAAGTATACATGTTATAAGAATGAAGATAAACTAATTGTGTTACTTCAATAACAAAATTATCATATTGACCCCAGTGGTAAATTGCAAATTTACATTGAAGGGGGTCATTAAGTGAAAAGAAAAATACAAAACTGAAAGGTTTAATTTAAACAACTGGACTCGCTTTTTCATAGTCACGAACGTATACATTAATATACAATAAGTATGATGTTAATTATAAAATCTTTTCTAAAACGAATCGCGTTGAATATTTTAATAATTTTTTTGGTTACATGCATAAGATAATTGTCATTTTTCTAATATATATCAGTTTAAAGATATAGAAAGCAGATCTAGATACTTCTGAGAAATGACTTTTAAGTGTGAAGTTATTGTATAATTGATCTTTTAATTAACATTAATAAATTTGAATTTCTTTCATTAAATTATATATACTATAATTTTTGTATCACATGTTTCTAAACGACCCTTGACTAAAGCTTCTAGCTACACTACTGCACATGGCAAAACCAATGAAAAGTTGAATTTCCAATAAACTTGGCCCAAGAATTTAAGTGTATTTATTAGATATCTCTTTTAAAGTAATTGTTTATAGTCCAATTTCAAAATTCAATCAATAAATTTCGAAGTAACGCTCGCGATCAACAAGCTCACAAAGTCGAGGCATGACACAACATATTAAACGAGGGGGAAAAAAAGTAGCACAATAGGCCAATTTGTATCATCTATTGCATAATTGTGCTGCATCTTCTGTTGCACTCATCAATACACGCCACGTGTATTGGTGAGTTGTTGAGATAAGGAAAAATATAAAGATTCTATTTCTTTATTTCAACCGCTCACCAATACACATGGCGTGTATTGATGAGTGCAGCAAAAGATGTAACACGATTATACAATAAAGGATTCGAACTGCACAATAGGCTGCTATAAGTTATTTCAGTCTCCGAGTGTTTCAAATAATTCCCAAAACGAAAAAGTAGGCCACCTTAGTTGTGTAAACTAGCGGTAGATCCGATACGGGTAAGAAATAGATAATAACACGTATTTAATTATGTGCTTAACTTTTAATAATATACAAAAATCAAAATTTTATTACATTTTGTATACAAATATATATTCCCTAATCATCTTTAATTTCTTATTAAATTAATTAAAAGCAAAAAAATAATTAAAATAAAATTATAAGATTAAAAATGATAAATAGAAAATAAAAAGTAGAAAAACTTAAAAACGTTGAGGTATAGGAGAGAGAAGAGACAGGAAAATGGACAGAAGAGAGAGAAAAGAACAACTGAATACTAAAAATAATTACCGCAGATGCTTTACTAATAGTATAAATATAGAAAATATCCGACATTGCTCATTAACAACTGTAATATTATACATTTATACTTAATTTGATCTCCATTCCTCAGACTCCTTTACACCATGGGGGAGGCGGAATAAATGGATTGTGACACGGGTTTGATCCGGGCGGGCCATAGTCCGTCAACCCGTCCAAATTGAATCCATCTTTCTCATCCTGTTCAGGATCCACTCCACCGGTGCTTGTTTGGGCCCGACCCGCATCCTACAAGATTAAAAACAAAAATTGAATTAAGTATAGTTAGAATTTCACCATCAACTTTGTGAGAAATTGGTTATTAATTGGTCTAGCACACAACAACATGTATAACAGGGAAAAAAAATACAAATTTCATTATGTAAGTTGATTCTATGTTGACTTTTTATTTATGGTTTTTTTTTTTTACCAAATTTCAATTTTAGCTCGGTATACTTAGAAGAATTACAATTTTAGTTTAATTTCACTAGGATCCGATAATAATGTTGATGTCTCATTCTATTCTTTTTATATCTATGTATATATTTTGTATATTCTGCAAGATGAGAGGGTCAATTGAAATTGTGAATTAATTACATATGGCTCCGCCTGTGATCTAAATTGAGTTTAGATCTACTCAACCGACCTTTCATACTCCACTTCACACAATATTGTATAGTTATTAACATGCACGATCTATATATATATGTATAGAGAGAGAGAGAGAGAGAGAGAGAGAGAGAGAGAGAGAGAGCGGGTGGGGGGTTCAAGACCTGATCAGAGAGCTTGTGCATAGCTACTTGTTCCCCCTTCAAATTTGTTAGGCGAGTTGCAGAAATTGACAAAATTTGAGTGCAAAGGATGAGAACTACAATAACTGTAGAGACACTAACTTTGTGAAATGCCTTCATACTGAAAGAACATAATATGCAAATGTCGAGACACACATTAGGATTATATAGAGCTTAAAAAGCAATAAATTAATGCGGGGATCCATAAAAAGTGAATTGTGTTAATCGTGATATTTATGAGGTCAACTAATATTACAAAAATTTTATGCCATTAGTCAATTTATTTACGTTACGGATACCCTATTGTCAAAAGCTTTTCCGAGCTTTATCTGATCCTCGAAAACCCTCGAAGGTTACTTAAATTTTTATTCTTGCATGCAAGTTCTTTATAATATACATACAATCTGGATATGACTATTAATAAAAAGTGGGAGGGCCTATAGATTATAGTAATTAATATTTTTGTCTCTTGGGTGTACGTTTTTAATTAGTCTTCTTTTTGTTCCCCTTGTCTCCCCCTTTTTGAATTTGGGAAAAATGCAAATTTGTTCCCATAATTTATGAATAGTTGTATTTTTAGTTTCATAACTAGCATAATAGTCAATTTTGGTCTCATTGGATACTAGTTGGTGGCAAAATAAGGACTTTCGTTAAATTTTGAAAGGAACGTGCACGTGTCTTGCAACTTCATATATAAATTATGGGACCAAACGTGCATTTTTCTCCACCAGAAAATGAGTGCTAACGGAGAAACGGTGCATTTGCCTTGCGCACGCTCATTCTATCCAAAATTAAATAGAAGTCATTTTTTTCACCACCAAATGGTATCCAGTGAGACTAAAATTAACTATCACGATAATTATGGGACTGAAAATGCAATTACCCATAAACTATGGAACCAAAAATGCATTTATCCCTTTTAATCTTTAATGTGGTTTTTTCCACTTTCTATCACCTTCTCTCTCTCCTCTATCTGCTCTCCCTCTCCTTGCTTTTCCATTTTATTTTATTTTTTTCTTTATTTATCTATTCAATCATACAATCTTATTATATTTTAATTAAATTCTATTTCATTTATTACAAATTTAATAAATATATAAAAGTGGTTAAAAATTATATATATATATATATATATATATATTAGTTTAGAAGAATTCAATAAATATTAATTTTACACTACTATTATTCACGCCCGTGATTAGATTATACTTATTTTTGTTTTGGACAAACATTGAGTATGCCTAGTAATCTAGTATATATACAGATTGAGTTGATTTTCTGAAAAATTTTATAATGTATTTTTATATCAAAAAGAACTATAAAATTAATATTTTTCAATCCAAAAAATTCTATTCTTAGTTTTCATCTAGACGGAAAGATATATGATTGACTCTTCTGATGTGCCCTTGTTTGCTTATGATCTTGCAACCGCAAATATTGTTTATTGATGATTTATGATATTACCGTTTTTTCGTTCAAAATATGTTTTCATCGTTACATATCTAAGACTTTGTAGTTTTAGAATGTCCCAAGAAACGCAAATAAGGCTTTGCCTCACCAGTAATATGAAAATATGAAAATAGGTCTATCAATGGGTAGGATTTACTATACTCATACCCATTCATTCTCAATTTATACTCTATCCGTGTCCTAAAATTTTAAATCTACCCATACTGATAAGATTCTTCTGTTTGATTCAGTTATATTATTTTAACTTGTAATTAGTTAGTTGTTTTTTCTATTAGAAATAGTGTGTTTCTCTTTTCACGTTTTTCTTTTGTTAGCAAGTTAGTTAGGCGGTTATCACAGTTTGTCTATAAATAGCCATTCCCTTGTACAGTTGTAGCATGAGAAGCATGAATACAATTTTTCCCTCCACAACTTTTAGATCTTCACATGGTATCAGAGCATATACGATTCCTGAGTCTTTTCTAGATCTAGAATGAGATTTTGATTTCTGATTTACAGTCATGAACAAGAACATCGTCTATCGAGATCAAGAAAGATTGCAGACGATCAACAATGGCGATCCACTCTATTTGCAAACGTCTGATAATCCTGGTATGATTTTGGTTTATTCTCCTCTAACTGGAAACAACTATTTGACATGGAGTCGATCCATGAAGATAGCTCTTGGAGCTAAGGTCAAATTAGGGTTCATAAATAAAAGGTGAGGGTAGATTGTACGGTACAATTGTGGATCCTCAATTCGATTTCGAAAGAAATTGTTGATGCCTTTTTGTACACTACTTCAGCTAAAGAGTTATGGGAAGAATTAGGGAAAAGATTTGGGGAATGTAATGGTCCTATGCTGTACCAACTTCAGTGAGAAATCAACTCGATTTCGCAAGAAAATCAACCAATCGCGCAATATTTCACTAGGCTTAAGAAGTCGTGGAATGAATTACAATGTTTAATGCCTTTACCATAATGTACATGCGGCGCGGCTGGGCAGATAACCTACCACATTGCCTCTGGAAAATTAGTGCAATTTCTAATGGGATTAAATGAGGCATATGATCACATAAGAAATCAGATATTAGTCATGGAATCGTTGCCTAATGTCAATAAGGCTTACTCAACGGTTTTGAGAGTTGAAAAACAGAGGGAAGTTCATCAAAACTGTGGATATGCTGGAGAAAATAGTGCTATGTTGGTTGGTGCAAGGGGATTCAAGAAACAATTACCTCAGAATAATGAAGGGAATAGGTATAAAAGATCTGGAGGACAGGTGAAGAAGTTTTCCTCATAAAAAAGGATTGATAAATCTGGTCTAGTATGCTCTCACTGCAATTATACAGGACATACTCGAGATACATGCTTCAAGTTACACGGGACACCAGACTGGTACAAAGATTTGATACAGGCAAGGGGAAGAACTGGACAGAGAACAATGGCAAATATGGTGGAGACATCACTTGACAGCAGTAGCAACAAGGAGTCTAGACTGAGCACTGATTGGAGCCTAAAAATCCAAGGGTTAATACAGAGTAAAGTAAGCAAGTTTCTTAAGGGAAAAGGACATGCAGAAGAAACCACTGTGAATATGGCATACTTCAATGACTTTGCTGGTAATGTTACGCATCATTTGGCTCTTAATACTACTGAGTTTATGAAACCAGGAACCTGGATCATTGATACAGGGCTTCTAATAACATGTGTTGTGATCTCAATCTTTTAACCACACTTGTTCCAGTATCATCTATTACACCGGTACACTTGCCAGGTGGAAACATCAATCTTGTACATCACACTGGTGATGTTATCCTTTCTAATACCCTTACCTTGCGAAAAGCATTGCATATACCTTCCTGCCACTACAAGTTGCTTTCTGTAAATAAATTGTTTAGCACTGATTCCATTCATTTTTTGTTCTATCCTTCTTACTGTTTGTTGCAGGACCTTCAGACTGAACAAATTCTAGCAGTAGGCAAAGTAGTGGGGAGACTGTACACTCTTGATTCTTCAAGTTTTGATCCCAGTCTGATTTCTAACCACTTTACTTCCTTTTACACTAGCTTAGTTCCTGAAAAGGTTCAATGTAATAATTCTGTTAGTTCATGTGCTTCAAGGCATGCTATATCAAAAGTATCTTTGTGGCATCAAAGACTAGCACATGCCTCACCAAGTGTTATGAAATATTTGAATGTTCTTAATACCACAGACTTGCATGATCTTTCTTATTGCAAGATTTACCCACTTGCCAAACAACAACGGCTGAGTTTTCCATTAAGTAATTCATAAACACACACACTTTTAGAACTCATTCACTTAGATGTTTGGGGACCCTAAAGTCACAAGTAATTAACTGGTGCACAATACTTTCTCACGGTAGTTGATGACTTTAGTTGGACTATATGGACATTTCTTTTATCACACAAAACCCAAGTCTCTCACACTCTTTCTCCATTCATTATCATGATCAAAAACCAGTTTTAGACCACTATCAAAGCTGTTAGATCAGACAATGGTACTGAATTTGTTAGCCAAGAATGCCAAGCTGTTCTTTCTTCTCATGGCATCACTCACCAAAAATCGCCTCCATACACCCCTCAACAAAATGGCTTGGTTGAAAGAAAACACAAGCACATTTTGCAACTAGCCAGAGCCTTGCTCTTCCAATCTAGCTTACCAAAGAAATTTTGGGGTGAATCAGTCTTGATGGCTACATATATAATAAATAGACTTCCCTCTGTTGTACTCCATTGGAAAACTCCTTATGAAATCCTTTTTCATAAAACACCAGAATATCATCATCTTCGAGTCTTTAGGTTGCCTTTGTTTTGCTACAAATACTCAACCACATAAAGATAAGTTTGATCAAAGAGCCCATAGGTGCATCTTTCTTGGTTTTAGTCCAGGGCAAAAAGGTTACAAGGTCTTTGATCTTGACTCCTATAAACTTTTTACTTCATGAGATGTCATATTTCATGGACATATTTTCCCTTTTCAGTCTCTCCCCACTGACCATACACCACTACCATAACCCATCTTTGATGGGGACCCCATCTTTCTCACTGATCAATCTAGTTTGCCTGCTCACATTAATCCCTTACCTTCTTCTCCTTCCATTGCACAGCCTCTTTTTTCTAGGCCTGTTGCTCCTCTCAGACATAGGACCAGAATCAAGGGTAAACCCTAGTGGTTGCAGGATTATGTCTCTACAGTCACCCAATCTACTTATGTTGTCCAGAAGAGTTCTTTGTCTATGGTATGTGTAGGTTCTCCTTATCACCTTCAAACCAAAATGAACACGAATGTACAATTACTTATAATCGAACTTAAACTTTTAAAAAGTAAAATCAAATGAAAATATATCTGAATCCGACAGATATCTAGCGGACATAGATACGTTCAGTGGTTTTCAATATTTCGGCCCAATTAGATTTTGGGCTTATTAAGGGTCTTCAATATCTCAGCAATATGTGGTGCAATAGTGAAGATTTGCCTCAAATAAATGCTTCGGGCCTAAATTAGGATTAATCCCATATCTAAGATTTTTTCCTATAGTGCAACAGGCATAACTATTATTTGCACGTAACTATATATATATAGAAGAATATCAACCTGCAGTTATAATTGCGTACATTTATACGTAACGAGTGTTACTTAACTGAAATTTGATTACACATATACAATCCATATATCGATTTTGCTTTTGTATATTTCTTGACAAATATGTTAATTCTTACGTAACATATGGGCATTTAAATGTGAGGTTAATACTATATATATATATATATATATATATATATATATATATAATTTTGTATGCTTAAATTATTTGAGCATACACATACACATATTTACGAAGGCTCCTCCTCCGAATGAAATCTAATAGGATCCAAAGAGACCACGTCTTCATCCATAGGATCCCAAGTATTGGGGCTAATCGAAACTTCGATTCTTTCTAAACTACTCATTTTTCAACTGATATCCACATTGTTCAAAAATATTCATTTTTGTTTTAATTTTTTTTATAATTTAATTCATAACAATTTTTATATTGAACCCACAAATGCCTGTATCTTTGAGTTGCATCAAGACTATTAGATCTTTCTCTTAGAGTTAAATCACTACTCTGCGAACGGGCTCGTATACTGGACCTGCCACTTTCATTACCAGTTCTACATTTATCAAAAACATACCTAGAAATGTAAATGTCATTACTATCACTTACAATTCCGATATCAATATTGATCTGAGTCTGAAGATAACTATCAATGCAACTAGTAATGTGATTATTCCAACTAAATTGAATATCGTACATATAATGGTTGTTTAAGGAATCTTCACTCGTAGATCCATTAATATTCATATAACTAAAATTAAGATAAATAGAAAAATAACTTTCTAGCTAATTCACTCAACAAAGAATGATCGTTGTCAATTGCGCGTAAATATGTGTATGTTTATGTGTATGTGTATGGTGAAATAATTTAAGCATACAAAATTATATGTATATGTATATATAAATCATTACATTAAGGGTAAAATACACTTTACACCCTTGAACTATCAATAATGTACCATTTACCCCCCTCAACTATAAAATTAACACTTACCCCCCTAAATAATGAGAGTGTATCATTTAACCCCTTAATTAATTAAATATGAGTTAGACATAAACACCCTTCATTTCTAATTTATTTACTTTTTTGTCTTTAGCCTTCCCCCCCCCCCCCCCACCCCCCACCCCCCACATTATTTCTAACTTTGCTTATTATTTCCTTCATCTTCAATCACATATCCAAACCACTCCTAAAAGAAAAAAAATAACAATAATATGCACCGCTATCATCTCTTATTTTCAATTTAGAAAGAAATTACCCATTCCATCAATGAAAACAAAGGTTTTAATTTAATTCAAAAAATAATTATTAAGATTTATCAATATTACTGCATGCAAAAAAAAAATTGCAATGGTATACTACAACAACCAAATGTCTAATTATAATTAATTTATTATAAAACTCTTCAATAAAATAATTTAATCACTAATAATTCTATTAATAAATTTTAAAGTGTATTATTTAACAACAGAGAGTCTTATATATATATATATATATATATATATATATATAAAAGATTAATCTTAACTTGTTAGATTTAAGTCATGTGCAACAATTCAATGTTCAAAGTTTAGTAGGTGGTTGGGTAGAAAAGAAATTGAGATAAACAAAGGAGAAAAGAGAAAAAATAATAGACAATAAAAAAAATATGAATGTCTAAAAGCATAATTGTACATATATATATTTAGAGGGGTAAATGATACATCATCATATCTCAAGAGGCTAAATGATACGTTATTAATAGTTCAGAGGTGCAAAGTGTATTTCGCCGTTACATTAATAACCAAAAATTAGATCACGATGACAGTTGTTAAATTGTCACCAATATATTATGATTTATGACAGATTTTTATGGTTTAGTATATCCTAGGTGCTTCCCTAGTGGGGAAGCACCTTCAATTTGTGACATGTGTCATATCTAATTTTTTTATTCTTCTCTTTCCTACTACATAATTTTGTTTACTCTCTTTCTGTATCCTCTTCCCTCTCTCATCTCCTTTTATACTTGTTTTCTTAATTGATTTCATTTTAATTTTTTTAAATTTTCACTTATCATTAATTTTTTTAACTTTTTTTAATTTTAATTAATGATAAGTGAAAATTAAAAAAAATTAAAATGAAATCAATTAAGAAAACAAGTATAAAAGGAGATGAGAAAGGGGAGGGAAAACAAAAAGAGAGTAAAAAAAATTATGTAGTAAGAGAGAGAAGAATAAAAAAATTAGATATGACACATGTCACAAATTGAAGGTGCTTCCCCACTAGTAATCTAACAAGACGGGAAACCACCGCCGACGAGTAAGAAAGATGGAGTCATAATCTGCCGTTGTTTTTTCTTTCCTCCAAACTGTCTTTTGGGTTTCCTTCTTTGATTTTGATAATTATCGTCTTTTCTTATTTAGTTTTTTATTAATAAATTAGGATTTACTCTTAATTTAATTAGAAGCCACATGTACAATTTTAAGTGGATTAATTATAGGCAGAAGGAAAAAAAAATTGGGGTGCTTCCCCACGTATACCAAACCGATTTTTATTATCATTCAATTGACGTTATGTGGGTGTCACTAAATTTTGTCACCATTTTTCATTAATGTATGTCAGACTAAAAATTTTGAGAGGTTTTGACGGGAAGTTTTTTGGTTTCAGATTAGCTGTGACCCAGCTATTTAAGTCGGACAAATTAATTTTCCTAGTTTGAAATTTTTATTTTTCCATTTTTAGAGAGAATAAGCTATGTTTAAATAAGCAAGCGAAAAAGAGTTTTTCGATCCCCATTTCGTTAACCCTTCGAAGCTATTTATGATTTATTTTCTCAATCAATTACTAATTAAGTATGGTTTCTACTCATAGCTTATCAATTACTTGTCACTGCAATAATGTGGATATTCGGCTATTTAACGGCTATACTTGTATGAATTAAAATAAAATGTAAGATCCGCAATACCCAATTTATTCATAAGGGATAATTACTCCCACCATCTCTGAGTTTATGTGAAATTACAAATAACACCCCCTTGTATCGATAATTACCAATACCCCCTAAGTTTTGTGGATTTATTGGTAAAATAGACGGAATCAATACAATATCCATTTTGCCCCTTAAATATTAAAAATATTTTTTTATTTAAAAAAATGAAAAAAATAGATAAATGACTGAATTAACCAAAATACTCTTCTCAAAACTCTAAATCACCCCCACCTCCCACCATTACCACCCAACCACCTAACTCACCCCCCACCCGCCTTCACTCCGCCACCGCCGCCTCGATCACTCCACCGCTGCCTCAATCGCACTACCTCCCCCCGCCACCACCACCTCACTCCATCACCCCAGCCCTCGCACCATCACTTGTGATGCCCCCCTCACTCCATCACTCGCGCTATCGCCACTCCCACCCCAATCTTTGTCTCCCTCTCTGCCTCACAATCTCTCTTCCTCTTCCTTTTTTCTTTTCTCTCTCTTTTCTTTTTACTTTTCTTTTCTCAAATCATTTCTTTTTTGAGATTTTAGATCTGAGTTCTCAATTTGAGGGCGGCAACGGAGGTGGTGTCGAGGGGAGGCGACGGAGGTGTCGAGGGGCGAGTGGTGGCAAAGGCGGTGGGCGACGGAGTATGTATGTATATATGTATAATGTATGTATGTATGTATATATATTTATGTTATGTACAAATATTTATTTTTTTTATCACATTACAAATTTAAACTTGTGCAAATATATATATACACACATTATAAATAAAAAATGTTTAAATATATTTTCTTATTTATTAAATATAAAACATAAAATTACAATTAACCCCCTTTTATTGTATTAAATTACAATGTATTACCTCCAAAAATGATATTATACAACATAAACATCCATAAGGGTAAAAAAGTCAATTCATAATATGCCAAATAATATTCTCGCCTTCAAAAGGGCAATTTCGGGAGTTCATATTAGTATATAGACGTTGATCGTTAGTCAACTTAAGGTGAAAATTGAAAGAAGGAAACAAAATTTAGGTGAGTATTGATAATTACCAACATAAAATGTGATATTTGTAATTTCGCCTAAATTCGGGGGTGGTGGGAGTAATTATCTCTATTCATAATGAGTTATAATTTATTGGGGACTTAATTGTAATTTTCATAATATACTTATTCATGTTTGACTTTTTTTTGTTTCTGATCAAACTTAGTTTTTAATGTCGTTTTGTAAGTTTAAAAATTTTGAAAAATTGGTCATTTTTTGGCTGGAAATTGTTAAACTCGTCAAAAGTGGTCACATCTCGGGCACGGGTTGCTTAAAATTGATGTGTTGAATTTTTTCATTCTCGTAACACCATATATCATTAGTGTCTTTTTGTATAAATATGATATGTAATTGACCAAAACAATTGTTGGACATGTAAGCAAAATCTCACCCAACCCACAAAGAAAAAAAAAAGAGAAAATTTCCCCAAACCCACCCACCCCAAGTGAAGAAATGCAAAAAAATATATATATTCAAAGCACACGCACAAACACATAGACACACACTAAGAAATTAATCACTCAAACTTTATCCAATCTCAAAATTGTTCACATGTTTGGGCTACCACCATAAGATAAGGATCCCATTCATGCTAAAAAAAATGAGAGGAAAGACGGCTATAGGGGTGACAGAAGGCGCGCGGTAGCGGTGGCAATCCAAATATGTAATTAATTTTGAATTTGGATAGAATTTGATGGATCAATTTTTAAGTGCACATTTTCATGTGTGTGTTTGTTCAGACTTTTTCTTTGTTTTTTCTAGTTTCGAGGGGTTGGGGTGGGGTGGGGGTCATGGGTAGCGTGGGAGAAGGAGGGAAAAAGAATGATATAAATTTATTAATATTTTATTAAATAGATATATATAGATATGTATATTATTTTTTAGAGTATATATATATACACACACACATACACGTAATAATATACTCAACTATTATTTTTTGATAGAAAGATATTTAATATTGGTTTTTAGAAAAAATGTATGATGCAAATTCATAATTCTATATTGATAATATTCATTTATTTATAATATAGTTCTATACTTTTTTTTTTGATGAAATATAAATCTTAACATTTATTTATTTAATTTACTTTAAATATTGAATACAAAAATATTCTCAAATATTCAAAATCTTCTTAATTTTTAAATGTTAAATACAAAGCTTATGATTTTTATGTAAATATTGTCTGCAAAGCTTCTTCTTTTTTTTTCATTTTCATTGACATGTCACTTTTTAAATTCCAAGATGTCATTAATAAATGTCAACAATGCTGATTGTACCATATATGAGACATGTAAAAATAAAAAGTCCAGCATGACATTTTCAGGTGGCCCGTGGCCCGCGCGTGACCATTTTCGTCAAGTTTAACAATCTCTCACTACAAAAAAAATAATTTGTTGCTACGAATATTTTTTACTACACATTTTAAAATATAGTAAAAGATAGTAATTTATTGTGAAACTTAGACCATAGCAAATAACTAAGTAAGAAGACAATTATTTACCATGAAATTTAGATTGTAGCAAATGATCAATTAATAAGACGGTTATTTACTACGAAATTCAGGTTGTACCAAATGAATGGAGAACAATCAATCATTTTGCTACAGATAAATTCAAACAATAGCAAATAAAATTGTAATAAGATAGTTATTTAACATGACATGTCAATTGTAAGGAACGAAAAAAAATAAGAAAGCTTACATAATTTATTAGTTTTTCCCCAAATTTCAGCACAATTTTTAAACAAAGTTTTAGCAACTTTGGTATAAAAATTATTTTAGTTGTCTTTAGTTCATTCACTAAGAGGAATGTCACCAAATTCCAAAATATTTGAATTTCATATCAGATCACATATGGAAAAAGACATTTTTTTTGAAATTTATCATTGAATTGAGGTAATTATATAAAAACTATACATTCTCAAATCTATTTCAATAATTAATATTTTTGAGTAATATAATACATTTAAACTATAAAGATATATCATTTAAAATTTTAGTTTTTGTATATATATATATATATAATTCGTGACAAAGAATTCATCAAAAAATAATATATATATATATATATATATCTTAGTTTTTGTATTTTCAGCACATAATTATATAATTTTTTGGAAAAAACCCAACAAAAGTAATTTATTTTCCATGAAAATTCGGCCGAAAAATATTTTTTTTTACAATTTTCAATAAAATTGGAACAAATATAATTTTCATCCCTTAACTTCAGCCTTCTTTAAATTTAGGACACAAATTTAACCTATTATTCATTTGATACAATAATTTGCCATGAATTTATAATTTCAGGACAAATTACCTCGAAATCATCAATTTGACAGGAATTTACATCAAAATAGCCGGATTTGCGATATGTGACCAGCTAAATTAGGGATTTTGACTTGGTCAATGATGACCTAGCATCCATGTGTAATAACTGTGGATGTGGCATTCCAAATATGATGAAAATGTAGGAAAATTGTAATAGTTTGAATTTTAGGGGTCAAATTGCTATTAATAAGAATATAAACTATAAAAAAGATATACAGATTAAAAGTATCATTAATTTTTTGTTCTTTCTTCTTTATTTTTGCCACCCCCACCCCAACCACCTCCACCCCAACCATTAATATTCTAGAAGAAACGTGGAAAAAAGAAAGAAAAAAAAAAAAAACACACACACACACACATCCAAAATTAGCCGACAAAATTTGGATTGATTATCGAATTGGTCATATCATATCATTGCCCACGAGACGAAGAACAAATTTATGCAAAAAAAAAAAAAAGAAAAGATGCATGTGGGCGGCCGTTAACGTCGGTGCTCCGTCGTGCCGTGCCGCGCGGTGTTTTTACTGCGCACAAGCATCCTTTCTAATTTGTTTTGGCATATAATTGTTCTTCATCTCATGGACAACTCAACCATATATTCGATTTAATGATTCATCAATGTTTCATAAGTTAATTTCGTGCGTGTGTATGAATGTGTGTTTTCTTTTCTCAAGAAGATTGAACAGGGATCCGTGGGTGTTTTTTTATGGTGGTGGTGGGGGGTTGGAGTTGAAAAAAAATATATGTTTTATATATCACATGTATATAGTAATATTATTTTAATTTTTTATATGTTATTTTTTATAAAATATTTTTGTTTTTACATTTTATATTTTTAAAATGTATTATCCATTTATTATAATATATATTGTACTGATATATTACATATTATGTATTAGTTTACATATACTATATGTAGTAACTTAAATGTTATATATATCTTTTTTGTGGGTGTGGGTGTGTGGGTGTGTGTTTGGGGGGGGGGGGGGGGGGGGGGTTGCAATTACATTTGAAGAAGGATGATGATTGGATAATTAATTTCCCTCCAACTATGGAAAATCCGACTAGGATGCATAGTCAGATCCAAATAAGCTGCCATGTCATCATTATTGAGTCATGTGACTTTTTCCAGTCATATAACCTGTTTTGTCCTGAAATTGAAAAGGATCGACAAATTGGTGTATCAAATCAATAATAGATTAAATTTGTGTCCTAAGTTTAAAGAAAGTCCAAGTTAAGAGAAGAAAAATGTATTTTTTCCAATAAAATTTGCACCGAAATAAAAAAATATAGAAAAGACATTTTAAAAAAATTATTTTCCAAATAAATTGATGGATTTTTGGCAGATATTCCCTAAAAAATTGGTAAAAATTTAAAATTAACTTAACCCTATACTGTGCATTTACTATAAAAATATATATAGTAAAACATGGCAATTACTAAAGTAAAATTTGTTATAATCACCGTGTATAATCATATATGTAGTTGATCACTCTTTGTAAAATGTACCTCAATTCACTACAAGAAAACGCTCAATTTTCGTCGGAATATTCCGCAGAAATTTTTCGGCGGATTTTCAGCGGAAAATTAAAAAAAATATAAACTAAAAATTTTTAAATATTTTGGAGGATTTTCTGCGGAAATTCCGCCGAAAAATTTTAAAAATTAAAAATAAACAAAAAATAATATTTTTTAAATAAATAATAATAATTTTTTAAATTTTTCGGCGGATTTTCGGAGGAAATTCCAGCCGAAAAATTTTAAAAATTAAAAATAAATAAAAATAATAATTTTTAAATTAAAAATAAATAAATAATAATAATTTTTAAAATTTTCGACGGAAATTTGGCCGAAAAATTTAAAAAATAAAAAAAAATAAAAAAATAATATTTTTAAATTAAAAAAAAATAAAAAAATAATAATTTTTTAATTTTTCGGTGGATTTTCAGCTGAAAATCCAGCCGAAAAATTTTAAAAATTAAAAATAAATATTTTTAAAATAAAACATAATAATAATTTTATATATTTTTAAAATATATTAATTTTTTAAAATTTTGATTTTTATTTGAATTATTATTATTATTATTAGAATGAAATGAATTTTTGTATGTTATATATATGTATATAATATTATGTATTATATATATAAATTTTTTAAAAATTAAAAATTATTAAAATTTTCAATAAATAAAAAACGTATTATTATTATTATTAACTATTTTTATTTGAATTTTTGTATGATATAAATATATAATGTATTGAATTATGACAACAAAGTGAACATAACTCAACGGTAAGAGAGTTGTTTGCCAACCGAGAGGTCAAAGGTTCCATCGACTCCTAGCGGCCCCAAAAGCTGGGATAATATCGGGCGTGTGTACGCACGCGCGCGTGAGCTGGGGCGAGGTCTTGTATTCGACTCCTAAGTTGGGCAATTAAAATTTTATTTTCAAAAAATATAAATTAAATTTCGGCGGAAAATTCCGCCGAAAATATATTTAATTAAAAAATTAAAAAATAAATAATAATTTCGACGGAATTTCTCACTGAAAATTTAAAAAATTTCGGCGGGAAATTCCGCCGAAATTTTATTTAAATAAAAAAAATATATATATATTTTTTTTTTCTGCCGAAAATCCGCCGAAAAATCACTATCGACGAAGGTTTTTTCGGGAGATTGAATCCGCCGAAAATTTCGCCAAAAAAACTGTGTTTTCTTGTAGTAGTGATTGCATGAAAGTAAAATAATAATTATTATTTTGATAATTATGGTGATTGAGTGTAATTAGCTGGCCA
>JAOWBU010000142.1:0-50000 GCA_026212405.1 Petrea volubilis | reverse complement strand
GACTAGATAATCACGACAATGGAAACTAATTGGGAAAGCAATGAAAAGGCAAGGAAAAAGATAGTGTCCTCATGTGACGTCGAAGCCCTAAAGAAGTGTTTGGAGGAGAATAAAGGGGATCAGAGAAAATGCCAATCACAAATTGAAGCTTTCAAGAACTCATGCTCCATCAAGAGGCCAAGCCCATCCTCAGATTCGTATCGAATAATTCAATCTTGATGTCAATTGAGTTTTAGCTACCATTTTTCCTGTTTATTTAATACGGTTTAGGGTTATGTAATTAGGAATAGTGGCTGGATTAATTTCTGTAGTTTATTGGGAGAAGGGTTTTAGCATGCCTTTGGATTGATAGATTCGAACACCGGGATGAGATGTATTGTTTGTTTAAATAATTTTGACAGATTTGGACTTACAAATTTTTAATAACAATTTGAATGAGGGATTTGAGATGTTGCATATGTGGAGTTTGAAATATTGAGCTCTAAAATTGGGGCTGTTGTTTGGATGTATCCCTCTTTGAGCTGTAAAGATAGCATCTTTTCTTCGAGTGGGTGGTTAACTTGAAGATTAAGGGATAAGTTTGTGGTACTGGATTTATGTTTTCTTGTTTCATGGTGTAAATGGTTGCTGGTAAAAACAAAATTTGTCATGGCTATTTAGTATTATTATATCTTACAGATTATGTGCAAAAGCTTGCAGCTTAGCTAAGGGTCATATTTTTATGGAAACACACTAAAAGTGAGATTGGTTCTGCTGAGTATTTTGTGTGTGTGTGTGTGTGTGTGTATGAGTGCATGAAATGGTGAATTGGTAGGAATGGGCCATTAACTCGGTCGATGAATATATCTGAAATCTCTCTGATCTTTAACTACAGGATTGTGGCCGCTAGACTTCATTTCTTCAGACAGAGCGCTCAGTTTCTTGCAATTGGCTTTCTTCTACACCTACTTTTGAAAAGCAACTTCCCGAGTTAAGCATTTAGTTTTCAGTCATTCTCCCATTGTTTAAACAAGTTTTGCATCTCAACGAGATTTGCGCTCCTTTCATGTTCATCTCTGTCGTTCGTTTGGTAACAATTTACTTAATCTTTTTTTAAATGAGTCAATGGTAATGATGATGAGAAAAGTACAGAAACTTGATATGTGTGGAATAGTGCATCCCCCAGAGAGCAAATAAAAGAAACAATTTACTTAGAGTTTAGTTTGACGAATAAAAAGCAACAGGGAAAGGGGAACACACACACACACACACACACACAAATGTTAAAAGACAATTGCTGACTAAACATGGATTGGATGCTCTCTGTGTCCAAAGGACAGAATGAAAGGCTTCAGTTCATTAAAATATAAGAAGACGTTTCTTGCTGAGGCAAAGAAAGTTCGTCCTTCATTAATTTAGGGAGTAAAGGTGGCAGGCACTCTTCCACTTAATCCCCAACTGAAGGGAGGATAGTTTACTATTCAAGAGCCTGATTCACATTACAAACTTCACCTATTGGAATTTAAAAACCAGTTCCAAGTCAAAACTTCCAGCTGAAGAATCTAAGCTCAAGGGCCTATGCATAAACAGGTCTGACAAAGCATAAATTACCAGCACAGCTCCATCATTCGTGCCTGCTGTCCCCCCACCTTCTCATGATTACCAACTTCCTCTTCATTGACCTTAGCCTGATAAAATAAGTATTCAAAACCAATTTGAAGTGTCAAACCATTAGATTATTCAGTTCTGCCTGTTCTATTGACTGAATATGCATGTAATTCATGCCTTCTGCATATGCCTGTAGGTTTTTTTCTCACGGTATTGTTTGAAATTCGTTTCTTGGAATATTTATTGGCAAGTTGGCAAGCAATGTTGATCGCTTGTCTAGACTTTCTTGCTTGTATTTGTCAATAAATTTTGGACATGGTGTTGTGGGGGTTGATATTAAATGATTATTATTGATCTACCCTTCTATTTAAGGCTACAATCCCAACCAACCGAATAGAAATAACTCATTCTCGCATGTTTACATTATGTCTGTAGAACTTCCTATTTTCGACATTTCACAGCCCTTTAGCTCATCATCTCTCTCTTCCCTTTCTCAAGCATGCAGAGAATGGGGCTTCTTTCACATAACTAATCATGGAATTTCAAAAGACTTGTGCAGGAAACTACATTCTTTCTCTAGCCAGATTTTTAACCTTCCTTCAGAGGTGAAACTCAAAGTTGGTCCTTTATCAGCTGTTGAAACATATACTCCCCATTTCATCGCCTCGCCTTTCTATGAGAGTCTACGGGTATCTGGACCTGACTTCTTTGCTTCTGCACAGAGTTCTTCCCAAGCACTCCTAAATCATTCAAATTCTGAATTCAGGTAAAAGGAAGGAGAAGAATATGAATATATAATCTGATCACTATGAAGATGATAAATCTGCATTTGCATTTGCATATACTGTCAAAGAGCAATGATAAGTTTGGTCCTGAACATATGAACTAGAGACACAAATATTTGTCCTGAATTATTCTGAATTAAAATGGAGTTTATTTATTTACTTTTCCTGTAGCACTACTTTTCATTTCCTATCATGTTGCTGTCACAATGTATGTTATCCTTTCCTGTGTCATTTGATAGCGAGATATCAGAAGAGTATGGGAGCAGAATGACACACTTGTCGAAAATAATCCTTGATACGGTAATCAAGTGCCTGGGGACAGATTTTGAAATGAAGTTCCAATCAGAGTTCAATAACTGTCATGGCTACTTGAGAATAAACAACTACTCTCCTCCTGAACGCATCAACAATCAAGAAATTGAAGGGCTAGGCACGCACACTGATATGAGCTGCATAACCATAGTCTATCAAGACGATATTGGTGGGCTACAAGTGAGGTCGAATGAAGGGCAGTGGATGGACATAAATCCACAAGAAAGCACACTCATCGTGAACATTGGCGACTTAATGCAGGCATGGAGCAATGGAAAGTTCAGGTCATCCGAGCACAGAGTCATTCTAAGAAAAAATGTCTGTCGATTCTCTCTAGCTTTCTTCTGGTGCTTTGAAGATGACAAGTTGATATTTGCTCCAAAAGAAGTTGTCGGAGAAGGGAATTTGAGGCTTTACAAGCCTTTTGTTTGTGAAGATTATTTGAAATTCAGAAAGAATAATGAGAAGGGGAAGTATGAGAAAGTTGGTCACAATGTTAAACATTTTGCGGGCACTGAGATGTAATTGTCTTTTACGTACTTTTCTATCTGTCCCCCATTTTTAACGTTTTTTGGTGCAAATTTTTATGTTGACGTATTCTCGTGTTTCCTCAGCTGTAACAGAAGACGTTATTAAAATAAAACAAGCAGGAGCTTTCTTGTAGAAATTTACTGCTCAAGAGTTAATATATATATGTGTGTGTGTGTGTATTTGCATATATAGTTTTCATCATTCCCTAGTTCCCTTGGATTTGGTATCTTTGTGCAGAGCCTGTTAAATGTTAATTGAATTTCTTAAAGGTTGACTTTTATCTAATTGCTTCATGTATGTCGACTGGTTGCCTGTTCTACCCAAGCTGGCAATTTCGCTATTTAAAGATGATTAACAAGTAACTGTGCTCAAAAAGCAATCAGGCCGCTTGGTTGTCATTTAGATACATTTATTATAACTGAAGTTCATGTGCGTAAATTAGCCATATATGGCTCATCTATTGTTTGAGAAACTAAAAACTTGACATTCAATTTAAGAACCGGATATACTTTTCCTGGATTACCATATGAATTAACTGTAGACTCCGAAAGTCTATGCAAATTATCTCACTTTTCGTTACCACAAGGGCTTCAGTGAAAACTCCCTTCCACGTGAAAGGGGCAAAAAGTTTGCAACTTAACCAGATTGAAAACTAACATGAGGTATTATATATCATCAAACTGAAATATATGTTCCCCATCGTTGTGTGGTTGAAGGGAAAAAGGGAAGAAAAAAGGCGAGTACTACACACGACTGTAGCTATCACTATCAGCAAGCATTGCAACTTTTCCTACATGTCCCATAGTAATCAGGAGAACCAATCATGAAAACGGAATTCCTTTGGCACTCCCCTATGGCAGCCCAGCGAGGACAATTTTCATCTTCATCAACACAATCAGGATCTTCAGATTGTGACAGACCCTGTTCAGCGCTAATGTCTTTTAGATAAAAGAATTTGGTGGCGCACCACATATCACCCTGGAGGATGGGGCATCTAGCATGGAGACTACTCCTATCAGGAGTAGCATTAAGGTGTAGATTGAAGAATACAATAGCATTTCCTTTTCTAGGTCTTAAGATATTGCTATTCTTTGTGCAGTCAGACCACATTTTGTTCTGCAGTAAGATTGTTGATGATGACACTACAGTCAGTGACAAATACAAATTCAAAGTTGAACAGTTTTAGTGATGGGATATTAATAGCAAGCACAGTCTTGTACCTCCGAGTTGGGGAAAAGAATCTGGCCACCCTGACTGACATTTGAGAGATACAAAATAACTGTTGCCAATAAAGGTTGATCAACTTGCTCTGCAGACTTTTTATGAAAATAATTATAATTCTGTTCGGAGTCTTCAGGTCCAAAGTGCAGAACCGACAATGACTTGCTGTTCTCTGCAAAACATCAAATCACATAATTATGCAACAGCTAAAAGGTCACTACATAGAACATTAATCGAAAAGCTAGAGTTACATGGCACAATACGTATATACCTCTGGGAAGAAAAGTCCAAGCAGAAATTCTTTCCTCAATCCTTCTAGCAATTTCATCCTGCAGACCATAGTTCTCGTCGTTGAAACATTCAGAAGGACAAGAACAAAGCTCCATATTCAAAATTGTCTAGCAATAATCTAAAATAAGAGGAATCAAATGAATCCAAATAACTTTGTTCAACCAACACAAGAATAGTTACCACAACTATCTTGTTTTACCATGAATTATTGTGTATACATGTACCTATACTTATGAAAAATAAGTTATTCTATATATCATTCAGGTGATAGAATATGTTTCTCGTGGATGTTTCAAGGCAGCACATTGGTTCTTGTGATCCCTTATGAGTGCTGGTAGAAGCAAGCAAACTGCAGACCCAAAAATCTGTCTGGCACTCAACCCAGGCCAATATTTGTTACGGTCTCAAATGATAAGTAGTTGTGTAATGTCTCACACATAACTAGACTGCTTCAATCAGCATTTCGGAAGATGAGAAACTTACGTCTGCTTCCACCGAGATACCAAAATCAGCAGGTATGTTGTTCATGTCAACCTTTGATGAATCATCCCCCCGCGTACTATATCTCTTCTTCTCGTGGACCTAAATACGAAACATAGTTAAAAAAAAATAGTCAAGGGAAAAAGCTCATGTGCAATACAAGTTAAAGAGAAGAATGTACCCAAGAAATCAGGTAATCACACTCTTCCTCTGATAGAAAGTCTCTATACAAGAAGACCCTGTCCCCGGAGAATAATTTCATTATGCCAATCGTAATATCAACATAATTTCACAACACAAAGTTCTATATCTTGCTTCAACATTCTGATGCGACTCTGTATATGCATCTAAGAAGGATAAAATTACGATCTTTGTGAAATAAAATGGACATTTCCTTGATATCAGTGCTCATCGTAAATCATTTCAGCCAGCCAAACAGTGCCCATTAGAATATGACACCGTTATTGGTTCTTTGGATTACCTGACCTTGGTTGCCAGGAGAGTTGAGTGACTTGTGATGGATCAATACTTTTATGCTGAATCGGACGGCCTAGTCGAATAATTTTGTCTTGATTCATTTCCTTGGTCCTCAATTCCTTTCTGCTACTGAAAATACACAATTGCACATGCAACTTATTACCTAAAGAAGTTTCAGAATTATACTTTAAGTAATATCATAAGCCGAGCTCCTAATGCACAGAATGCAGTTTACAGTTACTGATGGTTCCATCATCTAAGTGAGATAAATGGTATGTAATATGCAGATCTTTCAACAAAAACAAGTGCAAAATCTCCAGATGAGTGCCAAAAAATACGAACCCTTTTCATTACAATCATCAACGGATAAAAACGTAAATCCATCACAAAGTTTTCTTGATTGTTACAAACTATAGTGCTCACATTCAAACTAGCTGCATCATAAAGAAACTTAAGATTTCGATAAATAAGAAATACATTAACAATTACGTATTCATCCGCCTATATATCAAAAAACGTAAACTTTTCGATCGCGCTTAGATCCATAATATTTGAAAATTAACCAAGTGTATAGTATAATGACAATTTAATGTCAAATTAAAGCTGAAATCGAGTGAAGAAAAAAGCAAAGGGCTTTCTTACTTTTGAGCAAAAGAGCCTCCAAAAGTAATTGCCAGCAAAAATATGTGAAGAACTGAGAGCTTGGCCGCCATTGATGATGGCTCTGCGAAGTGCGAGCACTACTAAATTGATTTCTGATTTTACTAAAAAAAGAAAAACTGAATTCTGGTTCCCCTGGAAAGAACCTCCGCGGAAGTCGTGCTCGTCGACCACACGCGACTTTAAGTCGAATTGTGTGAGGGGCCTAAATAAACGTTAAATTTTGTGAAACCCCCGTACAATACAACTCAAACGGTTCAATCAAAAATACAAATAAAAAACAACTATTATATCTCATTATCTTTTTTTTTTGGTTTCCCAGGGTATCCCTCCAGCCGACAGTCAGAGGACTAATCTCCCGTCCCTACTGTCAACGCACTAAGCGGTAGGGGACTGGCCAAATGGTTTGCTCCATTCACATGGGTAATGATCGAACCTCTGACCTCATGCTTAAGGGACGAGGTGCTGAACCACCACGCCAACCATGTTGGTTATTATATCTCATTATCAATAGTGATTTCCTAAGGTTGTTTTCGAACTATTCATTTTCGTTTCTTTTCCCTCTTTTATTACCTCACTTCATGCTGGTTATTTTTCAGAATTGAACTGAGTTCTAAACTGTTTCCAACAGAATTTAAGGAAAATGTACATCAAGATCTATCATAAAGCTCATATCATCTTGGTTTTCAATTTATTTGTGATATTTTTCATGTCCTGCATGTAAGATGGTATTAAGGTCAATTGGCAGAAATATAGACTAATTTCTCTATTTTTGACTGAAAATTCTCTCAATATATAAGCTCTCTATAATTTTTTTTTTTGTTAATTATAAGCTCTCTATAATTAAAGTTTAATAGATTTGTTAAAATGATAAAAGACGTACAAGATAGAGACATTATTTTGAATCTTTGATGTGAAATCTGTATTTGTTGAGTTATACTACACAAATTTAGAGTTTTCGAAACCTTTTTGGGTCATTTTATTTGTCAAGTTATTAGACTTTGTATTAATTGTGTACCAATCAATACCAAATTTTGGTAGTCCAGAAAATTTGTTGTAGGGAACTATTGAACGAAGGGTAATACTCAAGAATTCTATTTTCGAAGAAAGGGCCTGCCATTTTATTGGGACCTAACCTGCAAAAACACGTTAGGACTTAATTAACTGAATTAAGTAAGTATGTGCCTTAAAAAGAAATAAAACAAAAATAAATTGCAACATAATATAAATAAGACAAGAAGGACAGTAGGGAAATCCTGCGTCCAAATGGACGATACGTGCTCATAGCGTGTTCAATTCGTCAGCTTAAACGAATGCAATAAGTGCAAATTAGAGAGTGAAAAGAGTTCGAGTTTTGAATTTAAGTAAGAGTATGAGTTAGAACTTGGTTACCCAGTGAAGGGAAATGACCCTTTATAGGGCGGCTTGTGCCCACCTGCTTGAGGAGTTCTCGGGGTGTCTTCCTCCAAATAAGGGAAGCTAGATTTTCAGGAGTTGGTTGGAAAGGGATTCCTCATATCTTTAGGTTAGTTAAGATTTGAGGATAATTAAGGGCCTATCTTGTAGATTTAGTCTGTTATGGGGATAAGGACTTGAGCCCTTATCCATATGCGGTGGTAAGTCCTCATGTGATCATGTGAATGACACCGTTGTTAGGAGGGTCATCATTATTCATTGATTTATTAGAATCGTCGGAACCTTCTTAGGGAGCCTTACTTGCTAGGAGGTCTTTGCCCCTTTTGGACTTTTTGCTGGACTTGATTTGCTTGGATGGGTTTCCCTCGAAGAGGTTCTTCTTGGGAAATAAGTCTAACCCTTGTTCCCGATCTTTGCGTATGAAATCTTGGAGATGTCCCTCCTTAATGAGTCTTTCGATCCTCATTTTAGAGATGGTCGGCACTCATCCGTGTTGCCCGTAATTTTTATGGAATTGATAGAAGTGCTTGGAAGGAGGCCTAGTAGGACCTTTGTCCACGCCTTTTGGCCAATGTATGAAGCTTTCTCCTAAATTTGGAGGAGGGCCTGAGCTGGAGTAGTCCTCAGAGGTGTGCGTTGAGGAGGAGCCTTAGCCTTTTTAGGAGGTCCAGAGGAACCTCTAGATTTCTTGTATTTTCAGCTTTGATCGGAGGGTGATCCGAGGGATTCTTCCATATACATGTATTTCTCAGCCTTCCTCCCTAATGGGGACCGATTTTTTAGCTACAGACCGATAGAAGGCACCCTTCTGTAGTCCCTGCGAGAAGGCACCATAAAGTAATTCATGGCCTACATCCGATACTTCGAGGGAGGCTAGGGTGAATCAGTTGAGGTACCCCCTCAGGGTTTCCCAATCAACTTGCCTAATTAGAAAAGGCTTATAGTGGATTTCTTATAGTTCTTGTTGCTTGCAAATTGATGGAGGAACACTTGTTTGAGGTCCTTAAAGCAGTTAATGGAGCTGTCAAGAAGTTTGGAGAACCAGTTATGGGCTCCCATGACTAGGGTGGAATTTGAAAGTCGAGCCTGACTCCATCGATACACCGATGGAGTCAGGCTCGACTTTTGCATTCCACCAAATATTCTTGTGGATCTGCAGTCCGATCATACGTAAGGAGATTAGAGGTCCTCAGTCATGACTGCAGGCCAAAATGATTGCTTATAGGGGGGAAGTTCTTCCGCCACTACAAGTTGCCTTTCTATGCGTTGAAAGCTTCCTCAATATCTCATATGTCCCATCAATAGTGGTTTCGGCATGGCCCTAGTGTGAGGAGGCTCGAGAGAAGGAGTGTTGAGGTTCCTGTCGTGTAGAATCCATGAAGGGTTCTAGTAGGGTGTGGAGCATTACTGCGGATTCCTCTTCCATAACCATTTGTCATGGCCATAGAGAGGACCATCGGCTCGGTGAAGGTCGACCACGCAGAAGGGATGGTGTTGGTCACCCATTAGGTCGTGGCTGCAGCAGCGCCTACTACAGGAGAGAGGACTCACGATGCTGGGGTTGAAATAGGATTCCGCTCCAAGGGAATGATACATGTCCCTCCTGGAAGGGTGGTGGGCACTCCTTCCCAAAAGAGAGGGAGGACCCTCATGATGCCGTTAAGAATGGCCTCGTTGATCATGAGGTTGAATTTTTCACTACCGATTTGGGCAGACCCTATAGGGGTGGTCAATAGGAAATGTCTTGTTTGAAGAGCAACGTGGGTCCTTCTTGTAGCCAAGACCTCGAGGGCCAATTCACTGGACCCTATAGAAGGTGGCACCCTGATAGGAGACACGCTTACAACAAGAGTGCTTGTAGGCGCCTAGAGGCCTCTTGATAAGGGATCAATTGATGACGGCGAGAGTGAGGGAATGCTCATAGAAGCAAAAATAGGCATTTATGAGGTTTGCATGGTGGGAGTCTTGACTGTACTTGAGGTGGTGTTAGCCTCGTAAGCCATGAGGATTGCTTCCCTGAATACAATAGCTCAAGTTTCCCACAAACGGTGCTAATTGATGCGTTCCAAATTTTGATAGCCCAGAAAATTTGTACAAGGAAACTGTTGAGCAAATGGGAATCCTATTTTCAAAGAAGGGCCTGCTACTTTAGGAATCCTATTTTCAAGCGAAGGGGAATCCTATTTTCAAGGAAGGGCATGCTGCTTTAGGAGGACCTAACATGTAAAAAAGCATTAGGACTCCATTTAATTAAGTAACCATGTACCTTAAGAATAAATAAAGAAAAAGTAAATTGCAATTTAACGTAAATAAAATAGGAAGGACAACAAGGAAATCATGCATGTAAGTGAGCGATTAGTGCTCGTAGTGTGCTCGATTCATGAGTTTATACGAGTGCAATGTATGAAGGTTAGAGAGTGAAGAGAGAGTTTGAGTTTTGCACTTAAGTGACAGTATAAGTTAGAACTTGGTTACCAAGTAAAGGGAAGTGACCCTTTTATAAGGGGGCTTGTGCTCACCTGCCTGAGGAGTTCTCAGGGTGTCTTTCTCTGAGTCAGGGAGGCCAGATTTTAGAGAGTTGGCTGGAGGTTGGTTTCTTATATCTCTAGGTTAGTTAAAATTTAAGGATAACTAAGGCCCTATCTTGTCGATTAGTTGGTTAGGGGGATAAGGGCTTGAACCCTTATCTATATAATCTTATAATGGATAAGACTTGGATTTGGTTTGCTTTTCACAGAAGGAAATCTGTTGTTGTGGGTCTGGCCTCCTACCATGGGACTCTTGTGGCTGGCTTGGCCCATAGGAATCCTAGGCCTAAATGAAAGATCTAAGCCTATCTTTGAGACATTCCATCTGGACTTTTGCCTTTGGGTTATCTCATAATTATTGGGCCCAATGGACTGATTTTGAGGGGCATAAAAAATAATTTTATCTCCTTATCCATAATTTATATCATGAAAAAACATGTATGGAGTAATCATACAAATGTACAACTATTAATGTGATAATTACCAACTATCAATTGGTTTAGCGGGATAAGGTGTTAGATCCCTTCAGCAATATTTAGGGTTTGAATCCTAATATTGTGAAATCGAACCAAATAACATTTTACCGTATTATTCTCAATTTTTTAAGTTTTAAGCAGAGGAGGAACTAAGGGGGTTGCCAAGTCCCCCCTCCTCCCACCTCAAAAAAAAAAAAAAAAAAAAAGAAGAAAAACCCAACAAGATTTTTTGACTCCGCCCTTGGTTTTAGCCTCTGTCATTTCAAACATAACAAGAAACTACAGTGAATTCCTCATCCAAGTAACTTTGGTGGTCTAAATTCCGTTGATATATATCAAGCCATTCAGTGATACAAAAACAGAGATTACACAATCTAAGAAAAGAAACACGGCAAAGTTGAATAAATGACAGTGACTATCATGCAAGATATATGAACTATCGATCAGGAAGAAGAGGTTTCTTGAACACCATGTAGCCATCCTCATCCCTCTCAAAGAGACGTTCGATAAGTTCATGCCAGTTTTCTTTAATCTTGCGTTTTGTGGACGATCCCGTTGAAGAATCTCCAGTCAAGTTCTGCTGGTTCTCGATTGTCTTTTTCATTGAATGTCCCATATTCCAAAGGCGAAAAGGCATGGGGAACTGCTAAAGTAACAGCCCTGTGCAGAGCTGCCTTGTGCTCCTCCCTTTGCTCTTTAACTAATGACTTCTGCCTCTCCATCTTCTGTTTTGCAGGAATCTCTAATGCGTGATCTTTCTCGTGCATCAACTGTAATTTTCAGGCAAGACAATGTATTTAAGTTGCAACCAACGTTTGAGGTAAACAATTAGGACAGAAGGCCTGAGAAAAAAGCTTACTTCCAAAGCCTTGTGAGCTTCTTTTTCTATCCTAATAATGGCATGGTCGGAAGTGGTGTTGCAAGAGAGGACTATATGCTCGAACCTTCCGTCCACAGGCACTGAGGTCCTCACAACGGGAGGTAATCTTCCGCATCTGCGGCCAGAAACCATTTTGTTCATTTTAAGGGTTATGATTAAACATGAGACAAATTTTTAGTCCAATATAATGTTCGATTAACTTAGTCTAGATGATATAATGCAATTCATTCCTATAAGACACTCATCTTCATTACCTGAAAGGTTTTCTCTCGACAATGTGATAGAGGCGGCCGGGTGCATACAGCCTTCTTGGATCTTTCAGCATTCTCTCCTCTGATATGCATGTGTCTCTCATGCATTTCATGCATAATAGGCAAGGCAAACTGTTTGGAAAGTAATGGTGAGAGTAAGAATTGGATCTTTAATTGGTGATACGGAAGTAGAGATTGAAATACAATGTGGCAATTTCTTTACCAGAATATTGAATTGAAGATGTCTTCTAGAGGGGTGGCTGTTCGAGGCAAGAAATCATCCTGTTTCATTAAAGAAAAGTACCAACTATAAAGAGCAATACTTTTATCTAATCACTGACAAGATTCAGATGAGACTACAGCAGCACTTGAACTAATATGAAAATGCCTATTCGACTGTTTCTGATTCCACTGGCAACTCATGTCATGTGAGTACAAAAAAAGCACTTCTCAAGCAATTTACTTACTGAGGTCATCGATAAAGCAATTAGCATCATGAGTTTTAGGCTTCATGGTTGAGCTAGTTTTCCAAGAAACAACAAGACCATAAAACATAAACTGGACTGGTGTTAGTTCTGTGTACTTGGTGAGAGAGGGATGGATGTACTCTATGAACTATGAGCATATTAGCCACATTATGCTATGAGTTGAATATTCCTTCTACTATTATATACAAAACTAGAGTTATGAAAAGAACATGGTAACACATGTACCACTATGAGTTCCAGAAACAATGTTGCTATGGCATTTGACTTAAATACACAAAAGTTAATATTTAAACAAGTTTTTAGCAACTTGCCTGAAGAACAATAGAATTGATGACATCTGCATATCTCACAGCCAAATTAAGTGACATGCATCTGGCCGGTGCAATGGCATAGCATCTCAGCCTTTTCCTGTCAACATTCCCCAATCTGTCACGATTTTGCAACACCACCATCGTTAGCATTGCCGCCACCCCTGACCCTAGCGAATGTCCAGCGAAAGTCAGTGTGTAATTCGGGTACTGATCAACCAACTCCATCAAAACATCGCATTCTGTATTCAAAATGCACCCAGCAGCTTTCAACAGCCCGTTATGAACATAGCCGCCATCAAATTTCCTTTTCCCAAGCCTATTATCCAACAAAACTGCATAGTCACTCTCCTTTGCCATATTAAGCCCCCTTATAGCAAGAACTATATCAGCATGATCATGATCAAGATATAATAAGTATGGGGGCGATTTCCCATGTGTATCTTTATAATTTCTTTTCACAATCAAGCAATCTGGATTAATTCCATAGCCTCTAAGAGGCTCCATATGTGGCTTTCTAAGATCATCCTCATAGACTGCTAATATGTACCGGCAGAGCCTAGGGACGGGTTCAAACTCTTCGGGCGTGGCTAAGGCCCATGTCTCACTATCATGACCTGCATTGTGTAGACACCTCTTCCATGCCCATCGGGCGCATCCTATGCAGCATGCACACCCAAGAAGGGGCAGCCCACAAAGAATCGACATATTTTCCTAGTATCTAAACATAGTTTTAACTGACTGGAAACATTTCAAAATCGAGCATCATTTGATAGATGCAAAGATTCAAATTTTATTCATTTGATTCGAGAAAAATGCCACAATCACCAAAGCTTATGCAGATATCAAGAACAAATCAAATGTAGCACCAAGTATGCAGAATATAGCAGTGAAATATCACTGGATTTCTACCACTTGGGGTTACTGTTAGATTGGATTGAAACCTGAAAACAGACCCTTCTAAGTAGTCCCTGACTAAAATAAAAGAATCACAAGTACCAAATTTCCGATAAAATGAGGATCTTTAAGCATCAAAGACCATGAAATTTCAGGGCTTTGAGAGTTTCTTGAGATTTCAGTCAGGGCATGGAACACGCAGTGAAGGGACAACTCCAATGCGTTATGATTCTTCGAGGAGTTGTCCACTGAAGAATGAAAATTTGATGAAACAGATAATCAAAAGACAAATGCTAGAGAAATATCGGGGCAGAGGGACCAAGTCCAGCCAAGAATTGGACGGTTACCCCGCAGGATGCAAGCCAACAAACCACCTCTATAATCTTGTCTAAAAACAAAAAAAAACAAAAAAAAAAAAACGGTTATACAATTAATCGGCAGCAGTAGAAATTTTGATTTTGTTTTTGTAATTTTTATTAATTGGTACATTTTCCTAATTTGAAAATTTGAAATTATTGTAATTTTATTACTCTCGTCTTTCGAATTTCTCATTCACATCTTCTATCTATAACGAGCTGAAATCTAATTTCTTGAGACTAGAATAATTTTGTTAAAAGTTGAGAATTTTGAGTTAAACTAATAATATATGACTTTTGAGTTTTGACCTTCCAAGCACTAATTTAAACAACAGATATAAAGTTCTAGCATGGGGCTTCCAGTCAAATCAAATGATATTATAATAATAAGAATAATAATAATAATTTTGTTGCAAAAATTATTCGTTGGGCTTGCTCCATGGCCCACTAAAAGCAAATTATATTTCACTTTTATATTAGGCCAATCAGGCCCAATCAATGAATCTAGGCCAGCTCCAGTCCAAACGGCCCACTTGAAGTCCTGAAATCCAGCCCTAACCTCAGAAACAAATCCGAATCCCAAATTTACCCTTCTTCAATTGTCAATACCCCAATCACGTCCTCAATCTTCAACTTCGTATAAAAGTACAGCTCACTTATAAACCCTAGTTTCTTTCTTCCACCATCCGCCTCAGATTTTAGCGGCGACCGATAGGAGAAAAGGTTAGCCTACCATCTGTATATACATAGTGATCGTATACCGTATGTACTACTGTTATTGTATAAAATTGTTTCTCCATTGTTTTTCTCTGTGTGTGTGTGTGTGTGTGTTTGAGAAAAAAGTGATATTTTTTTACTTGATTTTGTTCATAAGTGATTGTATTTGCTCCATATGTTTGGTGAGTGTACAGGGGAAAAAATGTTAGCCCTTTGCTGCTTATTTGTGATGGGATATTGAGATTTGAGAATAGTACAGATCTTGCTGGATTCTTTTTGAGGATTTATAGGTGAAAAACTAAACTGCATTTTGTTTGTTAGGATTTAGGTAATGGCTCCAAAGCAGCCAAACAGTGGGCTATTTGTGGGGTTAAAGAGAGGGCATGTTGTTACCCCGAAGGAGTTGGCGCCACGCCCGTCCGATAGGAAAGGGGTAAGTTCTCTTAAATGCTTGTTTGTTGTTCAGTTTGATGGAGTTCTATTGTCATTGGTTATGTGAATTAGTTAATGTGAGCTTGTTTAACCCTTCATTCTTCGTATATACAGATCAAAATTTGCAGTGTTTTAGTTTAGAGAAGGCCAGACAAGAATGATGATTGATTGATTTCATGCAATATTTTTCGAATTAAATCATAGGTTTTTAAGCATTGCAGATTTATTCACATGTACTGTATATTAATCATTTGCAGTAATACCGAGACAAACTTAGCTATCATGGAATTAGGGGGATTTAGAAGTTAAATTATACAGATATGACGATTCAGAATTGAAATGAACTCTTTTTCCTGCAAGCATTTATGTGGATCCAAACTTGCTATTTGCTTACTTCAAAAGTGCAGACCTTTTAGGGGTAAGAATTCATTGGGGATTTTGTAAGTTGTACTTTTATCCAAGTCGATAAAAATTGTGAATCACACAACTTTAGTTTTTCAGTAGCAGTTACATTTGACTTTTTGTCCACATATATGCTGTATGATTCTAATAGCATTTTTTTTCACTTGAACCCTGCTTCATCTCTTGAATAATCAAGAAAACAAGCAAGAGAGTGCATTTTGTGAGGAGTCTTATCAGAGAAGTTGCTGGGTTTGCACCTTATGAGAAAAGGATCACTGAGCTTCTTAAAGTTGGAAAGGACAAGCGTGCTCTAAAAGTAGCCAAGCGAAAATTGGGCACCCATAAAAGGGCGAAGAAGAAGAGAGAGGAGATGGCTGGTGCTCTCCGCAAGATGAGGTGATATGCTTGAATAAATTGTTTTACATTTCTGTACCTCGATAATTTCAGACATTCTTCATGTTGTAATTGCAGTTTTTTATTCTTAACTCGTGAAAATGAGTTGTGGTTTTACTTTTAAAACCACTTTTCGATAACTGACTTGATTTGGTGATTTATGCAGGGCTGCTGGAGGTGGTGAGAAGAAAAAGTAAAGTGTTTTATCATTGCCGTCCTGTTTTAGAGTGAAATGATTAGAAAACATTTTCATTTGGTTTCAATGTATTTGTTCATCTTTTGTAAGGAATTCTGATCAAAAACCTTATCTATAATGCTTTGGCACCAACTTAAATTACATTCTTATTTCTCTCTCGGCATATATAATGAGACGCGAGTTATTCTTCTTCGATCATTTGATTTTGTCAAAGCCAATGTTCATATCTATATGCTTTGGATTTGGATTGCTGTGTCATGTTTTAGCACAAGTAATACCTGTGTTAGTTAGCAAAAGTTAAATCATATCTCAACTTATTATTTGTTGGATGGGGGCGCTGCTTAATTCTCTATCTGCTTGCAGATTTGAATGAAAAAAATGAAAGACAGTAAAAGTTTTTTATGTCGGTTTTTTGAATGTAAAATTTTTTGTAATAGTTGAATAAATGATTACCGCTTTTATGCGAGTCATCTTTCTTCTTATGATAACTATGCTAAATGCCTGCCTTGTCTACCACTCTTGGGAAAAACGAAGCAATATACGGGACAGGTTTACGTATCATCTTTTGACAGCGTTATGGTGAAGTGTTTTTCTGTTATAGTCTAATGACAATAGACGAACACTAGAGTTGTATTTTTGTGAAAAGAAATTTAACGGCTAGGTGTACCCGGCTGGCCTTGTCCAATCGTTTGTAGAACTAGACATTTTTGGAATTGCTTGTAGAACTAGGCATCTTTGGAACACTTCTAACACAGACAAATTGTCAATTCTGAAAGAGAGAGAGACTGTCAATTTTGAAACAACTTAATGTAAACATTTGAACTATGTTAATTAGTAAATTGTTATGTTAAATATTTAATTTATAGTAAATGGATACTTATGGCATAAGGGGGCAAAAAAAAAAAAAAAGAAAAGAAAACAGATTGAATTAGCTGTAGGGTTAATGTGGGTGTTCAGCAAGGGTATTGCAATTAGCAATGCCTTCGCATTACCTTCCTTGTCTTCGATCAATACTTTTCCTCATTTTATGTCAAATTATTTGTGCAATTTTCAATGTTTTTCTAAATTATTGTGAAGTGATAATGTAAGAATTTGGGACAACGTACATCCAGAAAAGGTGCAACAGACAATCGAAAATACAATTAAAAACTCGAAGGATAAAGACCAACGAAATCTCGCGATTTTGTTGGCCATCTTGAAAATCAATGAAATTTTGTATAAACGCTCGCACGCACAATGCAAGGTGTTGTGCAAAAAATTTGCTGCGAACAGGCATCTATAGAAGATGTTGTAGACCACCTAAAATATGACTGGAAACTCATGCGGAAATCAAAAGCCCAGAGCTTCAAGTATAGCCCAAGCGCATCCAAAATTCAAGAAATTACTGCACAAAATGATCCCCTGCATATTGCAAAGTGATGGGGCAAAGATTCGAAACATGTACGTTCAGAAAAAGTGCAATGGACAACCAAAAATATGGTTAAAAACTCATGCAGATAAAGGACCACTGAATCTCGCAATTTTTCAACTATCTCAAAAATCAATGAAATTTTACACAGGCGCTCGCACGCATAATGCAAAGTGCCATGCACAAAAGCATGTCAAATAGACATCTACAGAATGTGCTACAGATTACCCAAAAGATGGCTAGGAACTCGTGCAAAAACCAAAAGCCCAGAGCTTCGAGCATCGTTCTAGCACATCCGAGATGAAATTACTGTACAAATGCTCCCTCGCATATTGCGAAGTCATAGGGCAAGGATTCGGGGCAACATGCATCTAGAAAAGGTGCAACGGACAGTTAAATATAGCTAAAAAGTTGTGTGGAAAAAGGACCACGAAATCTCACAATTTTTAGACCTTCTCAAAAATCAATTAAATTTTGCATAAACGCTTGCCTGCATAATGCGAAAGGCCACACAAAAATTTGCGATGAATGGACATGTACAAAATGTGCTACAGACCACCCAAAATACGGCTAAGAACTCGTGCAGAAGCCAAAAGCCCAAAGCTTCGAGCATTGTCCCAACTCATGAAATTACAGTACAAATGCTCCCTGCATACTGTGAAGTGATAAGGCAGGGATTCGGGGTGACACATATCCAGAGAATGTCCAACAGGTCACTGAAAAATACGGTTAAAAACTCGTATAGATAAAGGGTCACACAAATCATGATTTTTCAATTGTCTCAGAAATCAATGAAATTTTGCATAAACGCTCGCATGCATAATGCGAAGAACCATGCAAAAAATCACGACGAACTGGCATAAACAGAAGGTGCAACATTCCACCAAATATATGGTTAGGAACTTGTACAAAACCAAAAGCCCAAAGCTTTGAGGTCAGTCCAACACGCCAGTAAGTTATGAAATTACTGCACAAATGCTCCCCGCATACTGCGAAATGATTAGGCAAGGATTCATGGTGACGTAAACCCAAACAAGGTAAAGCAACGGCAAAAAATATGGTTAAGAGCTCATGCATATATCGAACCCCGAAATCACATGTGTTTTTCGACCATCTCAGAAATCAAAGAAATTTTGCCCAAACACTCGCATGTGTAATGCAAAGTGATATGCAAAAAATCACGACGAACGAACATTTACTGAAAGTGCTATGGACCACCCAAACTTCAAGGGTGGTATTTGTAGTAATTTGATCTAACCTTAGGGGATTTAGGCGTAATTTCCCCAATTATTATAACTATCAAGTGCTCTTCCTAGCTACCGTTTCCTCCATAACATGTCCTAAAAATTATATTCCTATTAGTTTTCTATTCCACGTGATATACATGAAAAGTAGCACACTCTATTGACTTAAATATACTAATCGGTGGGCCCATTCGATATGTTTGCAAAATAAAAAAACTAAAATATAATTTAATTACATATTTAAATTATAAATATAAAAATAAAATATTAATTTATAATGTGACGCCTCGCCCCGGGGTAGCGCCACCCCGGACCGGACACTAAGCGAGCAAGCAGACCTGGACTAGAATTAATAAATAAAGTCCCAAGCAAGACGACTTGACAGTTCAAACTTGTACTCATACCTTGATACTACATAATGCATGTATTATCCAAACGTCCCAATAAAAGCATGTACATTCCAATTTCACATTTGCCTCAATGCTACAAATGAGTACATTTCTATTACAAGTTCAAAATAAGGCCACATAATATAAAAATGATATCGACAATACAACCATTGTCTCATGCAGAGCCTCATTTTCATATGTTAGTCACTAAAACAACAAATCACCAACAGAAATAGCCTAATACTCGTCTTCATGCTGCATTACTCTTGGTCACAACCCACCTCTTCTCTCAATAACTCTTAAGTACCAAAACAAGTTAATCAAAGGGCAATGAGTCCAAGTGACTCAGTAAGGGCATACGTATACGTAACATTAGGGATGCAAACGAACCGAGCCGGCTCGACAAAGGTTCGAGCTTGAATTTGAATAATTCGAGCTGAGCCGAGCTTGAGCCGAGCCGAGCTGAGCACGAGCATAAGCCGAGCCCGTATAAGTTTCGAGCCAAGCTCGAGCCCAATATTTCTTGTTCGTAGGGCTCGTGAGCCTTTATTTTTTTAATTTTACCTTTCTGCACAATAGGTTGCATGTCTGACCCATGGCCCTCATTTAACACTTCGTACATGTTGTTGTTCACAGAACTAGCACCCTACATGGGCAACTTTTTCGACTGAGTCCTGGGTTTGTTAGGTGAAGACACTAAATGTTTTTATCTCGATTTGCAGTAAAGACCTCTTGAGCATTTTTAAGAATGTGACAATGGTTGGGAGAAAATTTAACAACATACCCGCTGTCACATAGTTGACTGATACTTAAAAGATTATGTTTCAGACCACTTACCAACCAAACCTTTTTGATGCATGTTCTGTTAGTGGTGGCGATAGTGCCCATACCTATGATACTACCTTTGGTATTATCTGCAAATATCACACTTCCACCGTCGCAATCTTCCAAATGTGTGAAGTGTGCCTTAGTTCCAGTCATATGTCTCGAGCATCCACTATCTAATACCCACTTGCTGTTCAAGGATGCTTTGGACGACACCTGCAATAATTAGTTCATTTTAGGTACCCTGGTACTACCGGGTCCTTGAGGGTTAGTCACAGTACCTTTTGGAACCCATTTTAAAACAGTTTTGGGTGTTGGAATTTCAAAGCAGTTATATTGTATGTGTCCCCATCTGCCACAGTTGTAGCATTTTTTATTCCTATTATTCCAAGAATACCTTCTTCTGCGTTTAATTTTACTCAATTCCTCTTCCAACCGAGTGTTTTCCTCAGATAGGACTTCATTCTCGTTTAGGAGTACATCCTTTTCATTTTTGAAAAGTTCTGACAAATCTCGTAATCTTTCCTCAATATCGTGTTTTTCTTTCATAATCTTTATAAGATTTGCCTCAAAAACTTTGCTTCTACCAATAGTTTTTCAATTTTTTCTAGATTGCTTTTTAATAGCTCTTGTATTTCATGATCTTCGCTTTCAGAATAGTATCTAGGAGAAGGAGGATTTTAATTTACCTGACTTGCCATAAAACTGACATCTACACCATCTTCTTCATTTTCGAAAGGCTCTGGTTCTGGGTCATCCCATGTTGCCGTCATAGATCTGGGTTGATGATGACGCTCATCTCATTGGGTTAGCATATTTCTTGAATGCTGTTGACGATCATCCCTAAGTTGATAGAATCGTCGTAACTTCGGACACTCAAGCCTCTTATGCCCTGGTTCACCACACTAATGACACCTGGTAGGTTCGTCAAAGTTTGGTTTTCTGTAATTCCCTCTGGAATCCTTTTGGAACTTGCGCTTTGCAGCGGAAAATTGTCTAAGTTTTTTTGTGAGAAAAGCAAGTTCATCCTCTATTTCTTTTTCAGTTAGATTATCCAAAGTTGGTTCCTTTTTGACATTAAAAGCTAAATCACGTTTTTTCTCTTGGTTTTCTTGTGAAATCAATGTCATTTCATATGATGTGAGTGATCCAATAAGTTGAGCCATAGTCATTCTATCGACATCCTTGGCCTCAAAAATAGCTGTGGTTTTGGGGTTCCACTCTCTTGGGAGTGATCTGAGGATTTTTTTAACTTGTTCTTCCTCTGTCACTCCCTTTCCTAGAGCGAACATTTGATTTACAATTTCTATGAATTGAGCATACATGTGATTTATGCTTTCACCTTGGTTCATTTGGAACATCTCAAATTGACGGGTGAGAAGAGCCACCCTTTCACTTTTAACTTGAGATGTCCCTTCATGGGATACTTGCAACATATCCCACATATCTTTTGCTGATTCACAGGTGCTTACTCTATTATATTCTTCAATATTAAGAGCACACGAAAGAATATACTTAGCTTTTGCATTTAAAGAAAGGATCTTTTCATCATCTTCTGTCTTAGGAATTTTTTTATTTCCCTCCCCCCTCATGGGAACTTCAGGTCCTTTACTAAGGACACGCCACAGTTTGTAATCAATGGAGATGAAATACTCCTTGACACGATTTTTCCAAGTGGCATAATTCGTTCCATCAAATAACGGGGGTCTAGTGTGTGAGAGGCCCTCAGCATATAAGTTAGTCTTCAAACAAGCTATAGGATCTTTAACTTGGGTTGATTAAGCTGAGAGAATAAAAAAAAATTCAAGCACCAGGCTCTGATACCAATTGACAGAAATTAAAGTGACAAAAAACTTAAGAAAAAGACGCAGTTATGTATAGTGGTTGGGCCGAAGCTTAATCCACTACCTAGGTATATTTCACCCTAGGCTTTTAAACCTGTAAAAATATATTTTATTAGTATACTGTTTTGAACAAACTGGAAAGAGAAAACGGAACGATACAGAGTGGCAAAAACCACTTTCACAGCTAACGTGTAACTGGTAGATGCCTGGTACCAACACAGATGTGTCTGGAACTTAGCACTCTAACTTGTACACGTATTTAGCCTATCAATACACAGTAAGACTTATTCAAAATCAAGCAGAGACAAGCAGAGTAAATAAGATGCCCCTCTGGTACTACACAGAAGTTTATTTATACTTGCAGTAGCATGCCTATCAATTAGGCGGTATATTCTTCCTTCTTGAGATCGGTAAGTGAGGGCCAGTGAATTGATCTTGACAAGGTAAGAGATTGATTGGTCAAAGACTCATAATGTTGCATAATCAACTCTTCCCATAGTTAATCCCTTATTTAAGGATCTTAAGATATTTTGCATCCAATCTTCCTTAGTCAGCAGATCACAGAGGATTCAGTCCAACCGTGTTTCCTTTCATTAGAAAATCACAATCAACACTTGCCAAAAACAGCCGAGCTTAAATCATCATCATCAAAATAATTATTAGGGCTAACATTATTGTTGATGGTCTTGAATTTTTTGGTGCTTCGGTGGAGTAGGTCAGTTTCTTGTTGGGATGGCGCTAGGTTTGCTATTTTCTCCATTTTTCCTATATATGTTCTTTTTTTTACACGTCCCCTAAACTTTTTATTAATAATATAGATATACATGAATGAGAAGATTAATACAAAAAAAAAAGAAGAGAAAACAATATCTACATATCAGTTAATTGAAAAGGAAAATAAGTAACTAGTTTTTTGGCGAGAGTGAGAGAAAAAAAACAAAAAAACGAAAACCTAAAATATAGAAACAACAAAATAAAACGAACAGATTATACGAATTTGTGTGTATCGAAATGCACACAAATTTGTATGAGCTTATTTGTATCTACAAAAGAAGTTGTTCCGGAAACAAAAAGAAAAAAAAAAGAAAAAAGTCTAATATAATCATTGCTCTCTAGAAAATGAAGTTCAGGCTTAAAAGAAAGCGAAAACAATATCCACATATCGGCGAATAGAAAAAGGAAATAACTAACGAATTTTTTGTGATAGAGATGAGGAACACACACACACACACACAGCACACAAAAAACAAAAACCTAAAAAATAGAAACAACAAAATAAAACGAACATATCATACAAATTCCTGTGTATCGAAATGCACACGAATTTGTATGAGCTTATTTGTATCTACAAAAGAAGTTGTTCGGGACAAAAAAAGTCTAATATAATCATTTCTTTCTAGAAAATGAAGTTCAAGCTTATTTCTAGAATATCGCATGAGTTAAACATGCTATGATCACATTACACGACCATTTTACAATAACATGTTGCGTTTCTACAATTTCCTGCAAGCGGTGACAACATTATTTGTGCCATGCGAATCTTATAATTCCGTCAATGGAAAATAAACAACAGGTCATGGAAGCGGTAAAGCTGTGGCTGGTGGATTAATTTGCCCAGAATGAAACGTCGAAGTGCAGAAATGAGGACAAAAATCATGTCTTGAACCTCTGTGACAATCTCTCGACTCCTTCTTTCCAATCACCAGCAACTCGCTTGGCACCTTCCTTAACGGCTGAAGTAAATTCAGCAGAGCTACGCTGCACGCCTTGTAAAGAGCTGTCCATCCTTGATTTTGCAGCATCTTTTAGCTCTCCTGCCTTTTTCTTCAAACTTGATATAAATAAGACTATCTTCTCAATGACTTTAGTAATTGTATCTTTGCACTTCCCTCTCACTTCATTTGCCATTGTCTTAAGTTTGTCCACCAAGTTTTCAGACCTTTCAATGGTTTCTTCGACTGAGAACTGTTTTCCAGCAGTCAGCCATGTAGCTTCAGCTTCAGCTTCCTCACGTAGGTCATTGTCAACGACAACTTTTATGCCTTGTCTCTCCCAACGCTCTCTAGCCTCATCCAGGGCCTTTGCTTGCTCCCTTGCCCTCTTTGCCTCATCTTCAGCCCATGCCCTGCCATAAAAACACAAGTGACAAGTTAATAAAGACTTAATCATATATATATTTCCCTTTCCTTGAGATATCCCAGACAATCATTGAAGGAAAAAGATTTCAATAAATCCTTCAGGAAGAAAAATTAAAGAAAAAGCCTCTCCTCAGAGAGAAAATAAGCAGAAATACTTTGATAGGAGATCTACTAAGAAAGACTAGAGGTAGGAGTTTCTCTCATGAATCTATTTCACAAACAATGAAGGAAATTTTGTTGGCATGATCAATTGAAACTTTTATTGTATTTACTAATCTGACACAGTCATGGAATGGCTTGCAAACAGAAGTAGGCCAAAAGGAGAAGGAATTGTGAAGCACACCATCAATAACAATGAAAACTAATTGATAACCCCATATCTAATACCTAAGAAATAAAGAGGAAAAAGAATTTAAAAAGCTTCTTTGTTTTTTTTCCCCCCCCCTCGCATTATGTCTTCCCTCAATGGTCATTATCATATCATATGTATAATGCACACAAAGTGCTAAGTTTTGGATCTAGGTAAAAATGAAATACGCATCCTCACCTGGCCATTGACAACGCTTTCCGCTCAACTTCCAGCTCATATTGCAACCGTACAATCTCCTGATTTTCAGTTTCTGCATTTCTTCGTAGTTTGTTCAGCCTTTCTTTTTCATATGAAATCTCCAATTTATCAGTCATAAGGGCCTGTAACTGTCCCTCCACCTCCCGCCTTAACCTAGAGAGAACTTCCATCTCAGAATCAACAGCAGCACGTTCCTTCATTAGTGAAAGATTTTCCTCCTCCCTCGCAGCCCTCAGTTTCTCCACTTCTCTTCTTGCTTCCTCAGCCAATTTCTCAACAGCGTTAATCTTTTCCCTTTCCAAGGAAAGCTCCTTCTCAAAGCTCGCATTGAGATCCTTCTCGACTTGAGCAACTAGAGCATTATGTGCAGTGACAGCCTTTTCCGCCATGGATTCTGCTTCGATTCGTGCAAGTTCCTCACTGACCATGGCAGAAGCATCACCAGTTGAAAGTGCAATGGCAGCCTGTGCTTTCGTCACAGGTTTCTCGGGTTGGAAAAGCCTCGTATATCCTGCCACGCAGTAAGATAGAAATACTCTTTTATTCATAGGAGACGCACATGCCTGTGGAACATAGTACATTCAAGCGGATGAAACTCACCAAATGCCAGGGTTATAATACCCTGTTCTCCAGCTGCTAAGTCAGCTACAAGTGCAGGCCATGCATCTGGCTCAATCTTGTCAATATCTATGAAACCAGATAAGTGCTGCAAGGTCTAGATTGCAGCAAAATGCAGGCTCAGATAAAAATTGATCATTAATTTTAGTATTATCTGCAGTAAGTTAAATAAACAATCTTTCAAAATCTTATACCTTTCTGTCAACTACTGGTAGCTGCCTTTTCTCTAGGGCCATCTTCCAGCTCACAAGATCCTGACGAGATAGAGGGCTGTGACACGAGATTCAAACAAAAGTTAAATCTGTGGAATTAGAACTCGCTAAAATGTCCATTATTTACTACATTAGGAAGCAAAACTTCTTCATGTGCAGGAATAGCCAGGAGAATGTCTGAGCTTACGAGCATGTATCCAGAGAACAAAAAGTTATCAAAATGTTAAATTTACCAAAACTAAACTGGGCAAACGAGATAGTATTTAGATAAGCACAAGGAAGCAAGTCAGAAGTATAAGACCCTACACAAGACCCATATAGCCATTAACATTCTTCTTTAGCCACTTCTCAACCATTCAGTATTTGTGCAAATAAATGGTGAATAAAAATACAAGTCAGCAAATATAAGAGGGTTCATGAGCAATTATGTACACCTCTCAGGAGAGAAGTATACAGGACTTGGGTCTTCATCAGCAGATGACTGCATGTCACGTCTCGAAAGTTTGCTAGCAATAAGCCCAGCTTCGGCCAAGCCTGAGAAAATACAAACCAGTTCAGGGACAAAAGTTCTACAAAGAACAATAGCAAGAGAAAACCCCTTGATAGTCAACAAAAAATCAAGTTTTAACCTTGAATGGATGGGAAATCAGGGTCTTCAGGTGCAACGTCATCAAATGCCAGTTCAGAAACATTTTGGATGAACATAGCCGGATAGACCTTTGAAGTTGTGTTCCTACAACAATTAAGAGCAATTAATAATCTGCAGTACACCATTTCATATCATTCATGATTGTTTTGATACTATGACATCAGGATCTTGCATTGCCCATACTATAATGACAGATTTATTACCTGGAAAGAGCACTGCTGGCTAAAACTAACCAACGGGCATATTCCCGACGAGTACATAAATCCCCAGGTTGGACATCATCCTCAATTACCTAATAGAAATCAGTAAATCAAAAATAGGGTTCAAATATAAGTTTTTACAGCTGAAACTGACCACTTGAAACACCGTTGCAACGTTGGATATTAAGGATAAGCCGGTATACCCTTTTGTTGCTTTTCCCTCCTCCCTCTGCCCCCCACCCACCACGCCCACAAAAAAAGAAAAAAATTGAAAATTCACATGCGTCCCTAAGCAATTCAAATACACAGGTTTCAAGAACAACTTCCGCAACACATCTTATAAGAATACTGTTTACTTGAATTATCTTCATACTCGCTTGGCAACCAAATTAGTTTACTTTTTGAAGTGGAAAGGTCCTAATACTAACTTGGGAATCTGAGACCAGACCTCATCTTGCCAAAGCAGAAAATTGGCTAAAGGAATGTTTAATATACCTTTAAGACTTGTAAAGCAGATAATGCCTGACTTTGAAGTTGATCAATAACAGCAGGTACCAAAACCTTTCCTGGAGCAGCCTGCAGAGCTGCAGAGACAACAGATGGAGCAGGTATACCAGCTGAAGAGAAAAAATCTCCAGAACTTGTAGAGTCAAAAAAGGATCTGTTAATGTTGATATCGTTATAATCATTTTCAACGTGTTCATTTCCAGATTGATAGGCTACTTCTGGTACCAGAGGTGCTCCAGTTGCCACATTTCCATTTAAATTTTTCTGTAGTGGAGACTTATCATCTTCATCAACAGAAACCTCCATAGTTTTGCTCGGGCCAACATCCATAGTTAAATTCTCGTTGATTTGATCATCATCCTTTGTCGAAAATACACTTTCAGACAATGTAGTCTCTTCTTGAATAATGCTTGATCCAACTACCGCATCGGATTCTGATTTGACAGAGATATTTAAAACTGAATGCTCAACAGAAGAAGGGTTCGGGGACAAGTTGAACTCTTCCGTTTCATTCAAGCTAGAAACCACATTGCCGACTTCTGGATTAGCATCAAATACAGATGGTTCTGAGGATTTTGTATCAGCAAGTTTCTCTGCTGCTGGTTCACTGGGGTTTTCAGAAGCCAAGCTGCCATTGTCACCCTGAATGCTTGGCGGAGCTACGGAACCACCACTAATATCAGATATAGGTGGCTTGTCAGTGGGTTCAGGAGAAGCCAAACTTTTAGTAATATCTGATTCTGTTTGGACAGCTTTCATAATAGACCCATCACCATTGTCAGATGACTGCTTCACACCAGTATCATCACTAATTCTACTTTCAATAGCTTCTCTATTTTCTTTACGTAAAGAAAGATCCTCGTTTGTACCTGTCTTGCTTTCTTCACTGTGACTCACCAGCATCCCAACTTTCTCCCCATTTTTCTCCTCCTCAACTTCATTCTTTTTGTTATCAGAGGACAATGACTTTTCTTGTTCTGTCGTCAATGGCTCCATTTGTTCTTTAACTCCTGTACATAAGAATCCATTGATTCAAAAATTTAGAATAGCAACTGCATTATGGAAGTAGGACAGATCTCCAGAGAAACATAAATAGTCAGATAAACAACATGAAGATAGATGAAAACACCTATTTTCTGGAAATATTACAGTATTCCTTGCAGCCCGATAGTAAATAGTATCTGAAGGAAATTTTTCTTTAGCAACTGATTTTGTCAAGACAGCGATTCTTCTACTATTTCTAGAGATAGAATTAGTTTCAACAGATTTCATTTGCTTCATGCAAGCCCTAGATGTTCACGAGACAAAAATATCTTAATAATTGAAATACGAAAAGACAAATTTACTCACTTGAAGTACTCTTCTTACTCATAGACAGCGCAGCAAAAGTGAGGCCAGCAACCAGAACAACCCCGGCAGCTCCTGCCCCCAATATCCCTGATAGTAAACTACTTCAGAAGTGTTATTAGTCTACAAGAGAGGCCATCAGTATCAGAAAATTCTATGCTTTCATCAATACACATCTGATCTGTATAAACAGCACCACCCACATTAAACACCAAAATAATAAGCATTCATTTTTTATTTTATTTCACAATTTTAACTTTTATGCAAGCAAGCTCGGACAGATAATTCTGCAAAAAAAAAAAAAAAAAAATCCGCCCTTTCTATTGACTGAGAAAAAATTAATATCGGCGTCATAACCGTCCAAAGCTCAGAATTGATCGGTGCAATCAATTAAGAACTTTTAAAAGCCAAAGTTAATTTGATGCCTTGCAGTGGACCAAATCAAATACATCGCAGAAAAAACTTTTATGAAAAACGAGAAACATATGATAATTAGCCAGTATATGCTAGATGATTCAATGAGAAAATAAATAAATAACCGTGCTCTCACCGAGAAGGGATTGCTTAGGCTTGGAATCACCAGAGCGATGTTCACCATCAGCATTAGCCCAACCAGAGAGATCATCAGACGAAGAATTCACATTAGTCCACGAGGAACGCTCGGAGCTACGTCGTTCCACTCCGTTACCGTTGACCGCGCTACCCCGTACCACCAGCGACACGAACTTAACACTGCGCCGATCGACCTCTGGAAAGCGAGTACGGACAACCGCCAATGGAGATTTCCGGCTACCGAGTGCCAATTTGAGCTGAAACGAGCTCGGCCGAAACGTAGTCGTGCTAGTCAAAGCATTCATCTCTCGAATCCTTCTAAAATCTCAAGCTCGGCGAAATGCAGCGGTGAAGTTACGGCGATTGGTAGAAAAAAATCACTCCAGCGGCTCGAAATTGTTGAATTCGTGGGTTAATCTAGGAGTTCATGCGGATAATCTCCAGGGCTTTGAGGTTGAATTTCAATCAGGGGTTTTGCCCCGTGCGTATTTATCTGTATGTAATGTGTATGTATATGTTTTCTGTATTATTGGGCGAACCGGGGAATTCGAGTTCTCAGTGACCAACTGAATCACCGAACCGGATATGGCCAGCAATTGTCAGACAAAAATGAGGATAATATTAAAATCTAAAAGTATTAAAATTATCAACGAGGATGAATTTTTTCAAAAAGATATGGGGTGTGAATAAAAAATAATAAAATCAATAATTAAGTGTCGATGTTTTGGAAAGGTATAGAGTGCAAATAAAATATATAAAATTTGCGAATGTATGCAAATGTGTAGATTACACGTATACATATGAATCTTATCGTTCTCAATAATTGCAATGTCACCCCAAGATCTAATTACTAAACAAAACATTATGTTTGGTACATTAAGCTAAAATCTTACATAAAATTTGTTCTAAAAACATGCATTGTATTAAATGTTAACTAAAATTAGTTATATATGAAATCCTAGTTAATTTTGATGTTGTTGAAATGTGGATGGCGATGATCAATGAGACTTTCTCGATGATTCTACCAAAAAAGCAATGAATACAAGTGATATTAGTCGGTTTTTCGCTCCAATGTGTATCAAATGGTGCTTAAGTTAGTATTTAGGGTATTTTTCAATAAGAGAAGGAATATGATTAGTATTCATAAAGTGAGCTTATGTTTGCTTGTCTTATTATATAATTTAGAGGGAAAGTATATATGTGTCGCGCTCATGATAGGACATATTTGATTGGGATTGGTTCATTAGTTACGAGTCAAATAGCAATAGGGTATGTCGGGTGCTGTTACCTTCTATCCTTAGAGGCCATTCTCCAAATTGGTTAATCAATACTTAACATTTAATGAGATGAGATATTAACATTAAATACATATCCCATGTATTTAATATTAAGATATTCGTTATATTGGAGCATTAATTACATATAAGACCGGCACAACCTCTGCAATAGAAATTGTGATGGTTGGTGAGTACAAATGTGTCATTTATCAGGATTGTACAACTGTCACATGTTATGTGAATATTGAGAGTAAGTTTTAAATGATGGAATCGCCTGAAAATATGAAACCCTTAATTTCTAGTTCCTCGCCCTCGAGTTTACTCTTCAACTAGCGGACCCTCGAGGCATTAAGCCCGAGCACAATCAAAGACCCTAAAGGGCCCTGTTCTCTTATCGCGCATCGATGCGGACAAAACTCTATACTTTTAATTGAGACAATTATATGAATACCGTGTCTTACTTTTACCATCTCAAAATTATTTTTTAAAAAATAAGATCATAATTTTATGACACCCTCAAATAATTCAAATCATTTATTTTAGAATCTCACCCCATGGAGATTTTAGAAACCAACAACAAATAAGTATTATTATCAAATATTTCATTTCCTTAAAAGAAAACGGAATACTAATCGAAATCAATTATAAGAAATTTGTAAATGGACTGCCAAGTCCAGAAGCCCATTCGGTGGGCCCCCATCAAGCCCACCACTATCCATTTGACCCAAGCTCCCCAGTCGAAATCGTCCCATGAGGCCACGACCAAATCTTAGATATCCACAAAATTAGGAACCAAATTAGAATATCACTGAAAATATTGGGGCGAAAGTGCAAATAGCCTGCCGCTGTCGCTCACTCTCCCGTATTTCGCTTGCGAACGCACCGCTCGTCACAGTCCCTCTTTTGCCTTCTTCCAAAATTTAAAGTCAAAGGTAATCCCATTTCTTGAATTGCCCTTGTATATTTGACAAATTTTTATTATTTAAATAAAGGATCTCTCTGTTCTTAATTTTATTCAGATTGATTCCTATTTTGCTTTACTCACCGTTGAGTATTTAGTCAACTCGTAATTTCGTTCAAGTTTTCCCCTCCTTTTTTACAGGATAATGATGGAATTTCTGTCCTGTTAATTGGGCTTGTATTTCATTATTGTTTTCCTCCTTTTTTTTAATTTTATTTTTGCTATTTTAATATAAATTTGGGTTTAAGAGGGATGTAGGGGGGTTGTATTGAAATGTGATGGGTTTTGTTCTTGAATAGTCAAGTTTTTGTCGGTGATTGCGGCAGAAATCTTTCAAAATCATGTTATTCAATCAGAAAAGCAGTTCAAAATAAAATGTTTCTTGAGAAGAAGAATGGGGTAATGATTTGCAATCATTGTTGGCAGTGTTTTCAGTGTTAAAATTCGATAATTTTCTTCCTTGAGATACGATGTTTGTTAGGGTTAGTAGCCTTAGAATTGTAAATTTGCTTATTTGATCTTGTTAATTTGGAAACTATGTGATCCTTGCTCACGTGGGCACGATTACTTATCCAGTCAATTATGCCTTTTCAGGTTTGCAGGTATCTCTGTGGTCAGAGCCGAGCAGATAATGCATTCTCCATCATCAGCTTTTGATTTTTGAGAAATTTTTACTATTTTTTGTTTTGCAAAAGGGGAAGATTTGTATCCCGTCCGATCCTTATTGTCTACAACAAGGTTTCAGTGGTTTTTAAGATCTTTTTTGAGTTAAGAGAGAAAACTGGTGGATTTTTTAAATCATGGAGCCCCTTTGGAAGCTTGTTTATTTGCTGGAACCATCTTCAGTCACGCTCTTTCTCACAGCCATAGCAGTTTCTTATGCATCTGCTTCTAGAGCCCTAAATTATGGAAAGGAAATGGAGCGGAACCGTGACCTGTCAGAAGCTTCCATTACTTTAGATAGTTCTCAGGCACTTATGATCCCAATAGTGAGCTCTTGCAGCTTGCTTTTCATGTTCTATTTGTTTTCTTCTGTCTCTCAACTTCTCACTGCTTTTACTGCAGTTGCGTCAGCATCAGCCTTGTACTTTTGCCTATCACCATATATTGCTCAGGTCAAGTCGCAATTTGGTTTATCTGATCCTTATGTATCTCGGTGCTGTTCCAAGTCATTTACGCGGATCCAAAGTATTCTATTACTGCTATCTGTTGCTTTAGTTTTAGCATGGCTTGTATCTGGGAACTGGATCTTGAACAATTTATTGGGTATCTCTCTCTGTATAGCTTTTGTCAGCCATGTCCGCCTTCCCAATATCAAGATATGTGCAATGCTCCTTGTTTGTCTATTTGTATACGACGTATTCTGGGTTTTCTATTCAGAGAGATTTTTTGGGGCAAATGTCATGGTATCAGTTGCAACTCAACAGGCATCTAATCCAGTACACACAGTAGCTAATAGTTTGAGTCTTCCAGGATTACAGTTAATTACAAAGAAACTTGAGTTGCCTGTCAAGATTGTATTCCCCAGGAATATGTTGGGCAGTGCAGTACCCGTAAATAATGTTTCGGACTACATGATGCTTGGCCTTGGTGATATGGTAAGTTATCTTGCTCTCCAATTGATTTGGTTTTCCTGTTATTGACCTGTTTGACTTAATTGTTCGATGTGACTGTTTGTTAAGCTAACAGTGCAGATAAAGTTTGCCTGACCTATTTTCCACCTTTCAATATTTAAATCTGTCAATTCATGCAACAGTAGCATGCACCATGTGCACACCACCCCTATCTTGGATTTGATCTCAAACCAATTTTATGCTTCTCCAAGTATTGCCTTAAGTTTAATTGGTTTTAGTCGTTATCATTTTTATGTTTTTAGGTAAAGTGTTGTAATTTTAATACATATCCAATATAATAGATTCAGATTGCTATAATATATGAAAGCAGGGAATGATTGTTTGCTTTTCCACTATATGATTATTATATTTCGTTTCTGTTACTAGTTGGACTCATGGAATAAGTTTCATATGCTACTGAAAATGATTTGGTTGAGTTTTTTGGATTGGAGGGCTTTTAGTTACAGTTTGAGGCAATTCCAGTATTTAGCATCATACTATTATCTAATCATTCGCATTAAACACTGCTGAAGAACTTCTTTTAGACTCAAAAGAATGGTTTCCTACTATCTTTTGTTGTCTAGACTGTTTTGTGGATGGCAGGCATCACCTCGATGCAAGTAGGTATATAGGGGTGCATCACCTCGATGCAAGTAGGTATATAGGGGTCTATCTTCAATGTTTTATGGTTTTCCTTTCCTTCTCTTTGCTGTAATCCCTGTTCTTCCTTGTCCATATGTTTGACAACAATTGAGCAGTTGTTGTTCTACTCATTTCGTCTTGTAGGCTATCCCTTCAATGCTTTTAGCATTGGTTCTCTGTTTTGATCATCGGAAAGATCGGGAGTCCACAACTCCCTTGGATGTACAATCTTCAAAAAGGTTCAAATACTTTTGGCATGCCCTTTCCGGGTATGCTGTTGGACTGTTCTCTGCCTTAGCAGCTGGTATTTTGACGCATGCACCTCAGCCAGCACTTCTGTATCTGGTACGCACAAGCTAATCTAATATCCTCATCCATGTGTGCTTCCAAAAATATTGCTGCTTTGATTGTTTTCTTTGGTGTTTGAAAAGCAGCTTTGAGCATGCAAGTCTTTTTTTTAAACTTTGCCCCTCATTTTCTCCTCCTCATTTGATGGATGTAGGTACCCTGTACATTGGGGCCGATAATCATCCTCTCGTGGATGAAGAAGGATCTAGCAGAGTTGTGGGAAGGAACTACAACAAATCTAAATGAGAAAGCTCATCTTACAGAAGTATGAGAAAAGAATTGGTTGGCCTTCAGCAAACACATCGGCCCTCCAACGTACATTTGAGTCTGTAAAGCTCAGTGGGCATAATCTGCTCTATCTGAGCAGACATTTAAATTAGACCATCAACATGTTTGCCCTGGACTAGGCTATGAAATGAAGATTATTTTCTACATATATCAATATTATAACATACCACTAACTACCAATTGGTCTAGCGGGATGAGGCGATAGATTCCTTAAGTAAGCTCAAGGTTCGAACCTTGGCATTGTGAATGGAGTAACTAGGTTGAGAGAGTCGCTTCCATAATGGGCCTCTACAGTACCCGATCTGAATTAATCAGTAAATGAGCTGGAATCGAGTGGATAAAAAAAAACAAAAAAGTATTATAACATACCATATGTGGCTACATTGCATTGGAATGTGCTTTTGGAATGCGATGATTGTTTTATCTATCATATGGGGTGATGGGGCTGATATTTTGCAGTTCTCAATCAGAGAAGGAGAGAAAAGTAGTAAACAATCCAACTCTCTTTTTTGTTGTCATAATTTATCTAACTCATTACCAGAAAGGTTGAAAAATGAATAAGATTTTGAAGAGAGGATACCATGACTACGTAACTATCTTATGTAGATGGAACTCGTGAAGCGCTGTCAAACGCAAATATCTTACAGTAGTTTTATGTACTCTGGAGTCAATTTGGAGCCCATGGTCAATTAAAAGCACCAAGTATTTTTTAACTAAAAAAATTACACATATGTTAAAAATCTAATAACTTTCTAGATAAAAAAAAAATAATGTTATTGATAAAGAATTAAATATTTCAAATCTATGTACACATGGCTAAAAAAAAGTATTTATTGCAAACACGGTTTCACTCTTAAGTATATCTTGTAATTATATTTTAGTATTAAGAGAGTGTTTGGCTGAGCTTATAAGCTTTTCGGAGCATATAAGCTCTAAAAAAAATGTAAGCCATCCAAAATTTATTTTATAAGCTATTTAATATTAAAAGATAAAGTGATATAAATATTTTTATTTTATTTTTCAATATTATATTTCTATTATTATGAAAACTATTTGTTTACATGAAATTAAATTTTACTTTATTTTTTTTAATATCATTACACTTAAAAAAATCGTATAAACTCTAATTTTTACCGAACATACTTACAACTTATAAGTTCAAAAAATATCTTATAAAATACATTATCTTATTTTATCCAAATATTTTAATAAATTAATTTTTAAAATAAAATATTGGAGCTTATAAACTTAAAAAATATCTTATAAACTTTACGAACTTATAAACTCTTTAAAATAAATTTAGCCAAAAACACCCTCTAAATTTCATTGCCATCTCTATATTCGTAGATTTTTGTTTAAGAATAAACTGACATGTCAAAGTAGAAGAAATGGATAATTGTGAGGTGATATGCATTAAAAAAAAATAATCATCCCACTTAGAGTCACGAACAATATTAAAAAAACTTAAGAATGACCCGAAGAACTAAACAAAGAAGAAATTTCTGGGTTTGTCATTGGGTCGGGGCCATAGCACCTTAATTGAACCGGAGCGGGCCCATAAAATTCAATGGAACGTTGGAGCAAACGTTTGGTTTCTAAAACCCTCCATTATTTCCCCCATAAATTCCTCCACCACCGGAGCTCCGCTGGTGAAGCGGCGCAAATTTGACAATGGGGACTTCAGTGCAAGTGAAGCCGCTGTGCGGAGTGTACAATGAGAATCCTCTGTCGTACTTAGTCTCAGTCGACGGCTTCAATTTCCTTATCGATTGCGGTTGGAACGACAATTTCGATACCTCTCTTCTTGAGCCTCTCTCCAGGTTTAGTTTGTTTTAGGTTGAATTAACTGCATGTTATTCGCCATTGTCAAGTAAAAATAGATCCTCTGTGTACCACATATAGTTAGTTTCGTTTACACAAAGGAATTTGCTTAAACTGGAGGTCTCCATGATTTCTTGGAATTCTTGATAACCATGACGCCATTCTTTCTACTGGTAAATTATTTATTTTGTATGATATAATTTCCTTACAGGATACACAATTGAGTTTAATATCCAAGTTCAAGAAATCTATTGTACAAAACACTCTCTCAACGCCTTTATAAAGCTCATGAAAGTAATTCCACAAGTATTCGAATAGCGCTCGCAATCGTCTTCCACAATTGTTCTTACTAATGGCGTTCCAACTTGCCCTCTATCTTGTTGGGGATGTTTTTTTGTCTCTGCTCTTCATCTCATTTTATACGGGTCTTGCAAAGAACAGTTTCACTTGTATAGGCTGATTTGTCAGACGATGTAGATTTGTGGACATTATTTGTCATCAACGTCATGTTCTGACTTGTGAATTCCTGTGCATTAAATTTCGGGAATCTACTTCTGTTGTACTCAATAGAATTAAATTTAGTTAGCCCTCAAATGTGCTTAGACTGTTGGTTGTACGTATGTCATTCCATTGTTTGAAAATCATGCTATTGTTATTACTACTCATGAATAATTGATCTTCTAGAAGAAAAACTAACACCCTCTTGGACACAAGGTTTTTGGCTAGAAAAGAAGAGAAAATGCTAAGAAAATCAATTTGAGGGAAAAAATTTTATACTCGGGAAAAACTCATTATCCTGGCCTCTATGAAAGGATTGTTTGCTCTTGCCTTTCCTTTCCTTGTTTTTTGCTTCATTGTTCTCGTGGACAACTAAACAAACTTGAAATTTTCTTTTTTCTTTTCCTTTATCTTGCCATTGTCCTTCCCTAATCAGAATCCTTGGACCGACCAATGCATAAGTAGATCATTAAGAAAATTGTGAATCGTATTTTCTATGTCTTTTCTTTTTCAGTAAAAGTTTGAAAGTTTTTATTTCCTATCATTACTTCAGTGGCATTGAAATCAATATAATGAAGCAAGTTTCTTTTTGTGCAATTTTGTTATAGAACGGCGAACAATGGGTTAAATATGTATTTTGAGAATGCTAAATATAACTAAAATATTTTAAGAGTAAAATTGTTCAAGTCTGCCTGAAAATGAAAGCTTTTGGTTCAGTGCTAAACTGTGTACTTCAATAACATCATCTTCCTAAAGATCCAAAAACTGAAAAAAAAACAAAACAATGAAAGAAAAAGAAAATGAAATCGACATTTTCTTTAGAGCATGACCTGGTCCCCGAGATTGACAATAGCTACTTGGACCCCTTGACCGTGAATCTTGGATCCGTCCCTGAACAGTGAGTACTTCCCTTTATGGCATGAGTGTTGCAATTTGATCTGGTTAGTGAAACTATTTTATTGAAATGATATCTTGATATTTTTTTGGGTGTATTTAGGTATCCGTTAATATTTGGTTCAGGAAGTAATTGAAAGTCAAAATAAAATTGGGCTTGGGATATGAGAACTTTGATCTTGGAATGTTAGTTTGGATTAGAGTTGTTTCAGTTTCAAGTGTAAGACACTGAATTTCATGTGCCTTAATGTACAGAAGTTTTTGAGACAAGTCAATGAAGTTGAAAGAAACTTAAAGTATTGAGATTTTAAGTGAGAGATAACTAGGACCTACCATAATATGTCAAATCCGTCTTTGAGTGGGAAAATATCATGGGCCGCTTGGATAAGCCTGATTGCTGTTTTCTGGATGTTGAAGCGGAGTTGTGTTTAACTCTAAACCTAAAAGGAGTATGAAAAAATTATGTGAACTGTCTTCTTAATTTGCAGTTTATTCAGCATTTAGATTTATGTAAAAATGCTTGGTTCAACTCTTCAAGTATGTACACAACACAGAAATGAATACAGTTACCTTGCTGTTAAAGAAGTATTTCAATAGGAGAGAAAAGGCTATAGAAGCTACACCCAGAACCATACTGTTGACCAACTTTAGGAGCTTGCTTTGTATTAGTGTCCTATTTCCAACACAATGTAGTTTCTCTCTTTTAGATTATCATGTTGGCTGCAAGGAGTTGATTTGTGTTTCACAGTTTATATAAGTTTTGACAATAGAAGAGTCCTTATTTTCTGGTTGCTGTAGCTGCTTTGATTTTCTATGCTGACATGGCTCGAAATGGTGACCAGGGTAGCTTCAGAGGTGGATGCTGTCTTGCTATCACATCCAGACACACTTCACCTTGGCGCTTTACCTTATGCCATGAAGCAACTTGGACTTTCTGCTCCAGTTTTTGCAACTGAACCTGTCTACAGATTGGGCCTCCTGACGATGTATGATCACTATCTGTCTCGAAAGGTGAAATTTATTCCATCTTGATTTTGGTTTCTTGAGCTACTCCCGTCAAACAAATTCTGAGCTATGGAAGTGACTTAACTTTCTTAAATTGTGCTCAAGTTTACTGAACTGCAAAGGATGGTAGTTTCTAATGGTGCTTATTTGTCAATTGTTGTGGCAGTTGAAAGCAACTGTAAAATACCAAGTACAGTACCTAAATTACAGACAAAATGCTTTTATATTCATTCTTGTTATTTTGAGGAATTGTTTCCTTCTCATGGATCACATATGGCATTATTCTAGTTATATTTCTTTTTTAAACTATATAAGATTAGTATAGGTTTTGTCAGTGCCTTTTTGAGGGTATGAGAGGCAAAGCTCGTGCTTGCTTTCTGGTTCGCTTGATGTGTTGTTCATTAATTAACTGAATGACTCACGTCAGGCCTAAACATCTCAATTATATCTGTATTTCTATATGATGTCACCAATGGCACATAACTGAAACAATCCAACTTTGTTGTTGTTGGTTTTCTTTTTTTTATTTTCCCCTGATCACAATAATGAAGTTTGGTAGAGAGGTATCTATTGACTTCTTGTATAAAATTCCAGGACTAGTAAGCCTGTCAAATCTTGCAATGGGTAATTTTTTTAATATTGATTACTGTAGTTTATTGATAAGTCCTGAAAAAAATGAAATGTTATTTTTGATGAGTCAAACCAGTTAAACCTTTTTGATTTGAAGTATATTCATTATCTAATTGAAAAGAAAATTTTTAAAACTACTATAGATATCTTTTATCAAAGTTTTTTAATTATGAAAATAAAAGGTAACGCCATATGGCATGGCCCTGCAGTTTATAGTAAAATTCTTTGATTGTGTGCGACTTTAACTTTTTCACAATCTTTGTTATAGAACATAAGAGTATGGCACCCATTATATTGGAATGTAAGAGGAGTGCAATCTTTTTTACGAGTTGAGTTTATATGGAGCAACTTTTGTAATTTTTCTTGTAATCCATTGTACTGGAAAGTTCATTGGAAGATAAAGTTGTTATTGGCTGACAGCACTTATGTATTTATGAGCTTCAATTTTTATGGCTTTATTTAGTTATCTAATAGTATCTGTTTCTTTGCAGCAAGTATCAGAGTTTGATTTGTTTACATTGGATGATATTGATTCTGCATTTCAAAATATTACCAGATTGACCTACTCTCAGAATTATTATATGTCTGGTAAGTTTTGCTTTGTTATCTTTCATGTCATCTTTTGGGTTTCAGGAAGCATGAAACATTTGTCTCTGTTATGTTGCTATATTTCTTCTTGTTATTGTTTGTTTTAGGTCTTCTAAGTCTGTGTATTATCTGTACCTCTTCTCTTTTCTTGATATTATGTTGTGCAGATAAAAGGAGGGGGAATTCATATCATATGTAACTTTGTGTATATACATCATGAAGAGATAACTATCACCTCAAGCTTCAGGATTTCTGTCAGATTTTGCATCCTAGATAAGAATTAGGTTGAGCTCTTATTGGTCCATAGGGTTCTAGTTTCTGATTTCCACTAAACTTAATACTTGTATTATCTTGGACTTGACCTGTCAGAATGGAGTTCTACCAATATGAAAGATGATAATTATTTGCTGCATGTGAATCTTATACATATGAGATAGCATCATTTTTTTGCGTAACGAATATGTTAATCTTATTCTTTTGTTTTTCCTGCATTATGAATGACTTTAGGAAAAGGAGAAGGAATTGTTATTGCTCCCCATGCGGCTGGTCACCTTTTAGGGGGCACAGTTTGGAAGGTAACAAAAGACGGGGAGGATGTTATATATGCTGTTGACTTCAATCATCGAAAGGAAAGGTTGTCTTCTTTGCGACTGCAAGTTGTTTAACCCTAGATTGCATTAATTTATGAATGGGAAAGAAAATAACGCTATTCTTGTTTCAATCAGGCATTTGAATGGAACAGTTTTAGAGTCTTTTGTGCGCCCTGCAGTTTTAATAACAGATGCATACAATGCTCTATTGAGCAATCAGCCTCCAAGACGTCAAAGAGACCAACAGTTTTTAGGTAATAATACCACAAATGAACTTAACTAATGCTTTAGTTGTAACAGGGCCATATCCAACTTTTCCTTCTCCAAAGTCATCTGATGCACTAGCTATATTTGTTTTGGTAGTACATTTGCTTAATATATTTCAGCTATGTGTGGATTGCATTTTCCAGTCGAAACACATAAGAAAACTCACCTTCTTTTCCCATTTGGTTCTAAAGGAAAGCTTAGTTTTTAGTTCCTTTAGTTGTGTACTGTAGCGAGCACAAGTTTAGTTATTTTTTCTCTCAACATTCCTCTGTTCAAGTATATTCAACCATTTCAGCATTTTGTTCTTGATTGTGATGAAAGATAAGAGTTCTAATAAAGCATGATTTTTGCTTTCATTCGTGTCCAAGGGATCCGTATTCAGTCCTTGCTTTATAAAATCTATAATTTGTGATTTTTCTTTACTCAGAAGAATCTATTTTTCTCATTCATGTCAATTTTAGATGCCATACTGAAGACATTGAGAGCAGATGGAAAGATATTAATACCTGTAGATACTGCTGGCCGAGTGCTGGAGCTAATTTTGATACTGGAACAGGCAAGTGGACCTTTGTATAAATATTCTTCTTTTTCAGGTTATTATCTATCTATTACTAATGCTTAATTTTGTGACAAACTTGCAGTACTGGGAGCAGCAACACTTAACATATCCTATCTTCTTCCTGACATATGTTTCATCAAGCACAATTGATTATGCCAAGAGTTTTCTCGAGTGGATGAGTGACTCTATAGCAAAGTCCTTCGAGCACACACGAGACAATGCTTTTCTTCTTAAGTAAGATGTTTTCATTTGGCACTTTTCAGTTTGTTCCTTAAGGGCTTTGCAAATACATAGAAGTGAACATTGTGGAATACTAGTCAACGTGTTAAATTGGAGATTGAGAATTGCAGTAATGCAATCCTAACAGCATTTTGTGTTGCAATAGACATACTAGTTGATCTGCCCTTTTTCCATATTGCGAACATCCTGACATGCTTGGTTGTGGATGTATTGGCCTTTGATTTAGTTAATTTTGCAGGTCATCACTTTGTTAATAATATAGAGCAAAGGTGACATTGAAACTGGTCTTTTCCAATACCAGATATGCATTTCTTATTTCTTGTTGTACTATATGAGCTAGCCCATTACTTGCCCGTTATATATTTTGTAACATGTATCATTAAAACCAAAATCGTCAAGAATCTGGTGAAAAGTTCTCATCAAGGATGTTGTGCAAAAATTTTCAGACATGTCACACTTTTGGTCAACAAGAGTGAGCTTGAAAAGGTTCCTGATGGCCCAAAGGTTAGTATGCGGGATCGCTGTATGAGGTTATTTTTTGATGATCTGGTGGTTTTCTTATTCACACTTCATTGACACGTTTTGTCAGATTGTCCTAGCATCCATGGGAAGTTTAGAGGTTGGATTTTCTCATGATATTTTTGTTGATTGGGCTGCTGAGTCAAAGAACCTTGTACTTTTTACTGAGAGAGGCCAGGTTTGTTTTGATCTTATCAGTGAATTTAAGTAGCAATCTAAGGAGATCTTCTAGTTATGATTTTGCATTTGAAGATGATATCATCATTTAAAATAATTTACCTTGGCTGTTTGGCACAAGTAGCATGTTCGAAACTCATGATTAGTTCCTTGCTTTGTTGTTGGCCTGGAAAGTGCGATAGTGTTGGTAATCTCTGTAGCTTATTTCATTTGATTTTTTATCTTCTCTACACTATTTTTAGCTCTGCTAAACTACATGTGAAGCCAATGCTTGATAACGTACATTTTTCGTTCCACTTGTTCTGAAAGAGTACTTTTCGAACTCAGTAAAGCTAGAATGTCGTAGTTGAATTTTTGTCTATCAGTAAGAAAAATGGGAAATATGAAGAAAAAATATTGGTGCCATATCCCTGCTGCTAATGTGATCTCTGTGTTTGCTGGTTCTTTATGTTGTAGTTTGCGACACTGGCACGTATGCTTCAGTCAGATCCTCCCCCCAAAGCTGTTAAAGTTACCATGTCAAAGAGAATCCCCTTGGTTGGAGAAGAGTTGGCTGCTTATGAAGAAGAGCAAAATCGAAAAAAGAAGGAAGAAGCTCTTAAAGCTACTCTCCTCAAAGAGGAGGAATCAAAAGCTTCTCTTGTTGCGGAGCTTGCCGTGGGTGACCCTATGGTTATTGATGCTAACATCAAACAACCTTCTTCAAATGGTATTCTTAAGTTTTTCACTCTACTTGCTAATTTATATGTTATTCTTAAGTTTTTTTGCTTTTATCGTTGACTAACTTGGTAAGAACCATGAAGGACATACTATATGTGAAAGAATTCCACATATGCACCAAGTTTGAGTATCTGAATCACTGTTCTTTAGTTAATAATATATAGTTACACGAGCAGTAGCTAACTTCCAGAGTTTTTAATTCTATCACATTCATAATTGATCAAGATTCACCACAGCAACTATGGTTTTTTGGTGCTTCATTTCAAGCAAATAAAAAATTGGTCATCTAGCACCTTTTCTCTTTGGGCCACAGCCAATGTCTGGACCTACCTTGGGACAGCCCAGATCACAGTAATCATCCTTGATCCTCACATTCTTGGTAATCGCTAATTCAACCTTAGTAACGTGGTTGACGGTTCTATGAAACTGAGCCCTCCAGGAATATATTTCTGACTCAGCTGCCTGTCTATGCTAACTCTGAGTTAAAACTTTCATTCTGCCCATTCATCCATATTGAAGTACTCTCCACTGCAACTATGACTATTTAATGTGCTATTCTATTAATGTTTCTAATATGTTCTGGCTTTGTCTATATCTTCTGATCCGCAAGTGAGATACTGTGGCAAACAATGCTGATTTAGCCATTGCCATTACCATTATCTTGCTTGTCAACTATGTAATTTCCCTATCCTCGTTTAGAAGAAAATGAAAAAAGTTCAACTTTAATTCGAAATTGATTGTTTCAACTGGTAATAAATGTTAACCTTGTTCATGATTGTGTCTCGAAAACCTTACCTTTGTCCAATTTGCTCCCCTAGCATTTGTATTCTCTCATTGGATTAACTTCAACCATCTATAATTAGTTCATTGCATTGAAAGGTTTCAAATTTTATGTTACCACTATTGAACCTGATTTTGTTTCAATAGCAGGAAAAGTTTGTACAAATGTGTAACTTGAGTTTCATTTTACTTCCAAAACATAAAAGATAGGAGACTTATTTTTGTGCTTGTGCCTGAGAATTTGTGGAGCATCAATTTTGCAGCTGTCTCTCTTGGAAGACACTGTCTTGCATCAATTTTGTGGAGCATCATTTTTCTTACATCTTTGCAGCTGCTGGTTTGCAACATGGAGCATTCAGGGATGTGTTGATTGATGGATTTGTTTCACCCCCATCTAGTGCTGGCCCCATGTTCCTCTTCTATGACAACTCATCGGAATGGGATGATTTTGGTGAAGTCATCAATCCTGATGATTACATAATCAAGGATGAAGACACGGACCAGGCATCTATGCTGGTGAGTTTCTATGATATTATTCCTGGCAGCATCTTAAAATCTTATCTTTAATTCTAGTTTAATTAACTGCCTTTTTTTTTTCTTTTATTATATATAATTAACGAACATTAAATAATAGGGGATAGCCACCACATGAATGGGACTATCCCAGCAGATGTTCCATTTGAGGTCATGATTGGTATTCTCATTTAGTAAGCATCAGGTGGGAAAGTAAAACTTATTCTTCAAGAAACATAAGGCTTATATCAGGATATTGAGAGGACCGTGGGAAGAACAGAGCATACCAACGTGTAAAGAATAATGAAGGGTACAGATGGCAAAGTGACTCCGTGAAAATGTTTTATTTGTGTACATGGATAATGTGCCTGTATTCCAAGTGAAACTATGTGAGAACTGAGAACAATGTTAGTTGAAAGAGGGATAAGAAAAGAAATGGCCGGCTACGGACACTGATCAGAACAAAGAGAGCACTCATGCTTGAGTAATTCTAGGAAGCTAGGCAGTGGCAGGTTATGCCTTTGTGTTTTACTAGTTAAAATGGTATTGTTTCTTATCTTTTAGTGAGAGACATATTTAGCTGGTACTCTTGTTTCAATGTATCTGACGCTCAATTGTCTAGGTCGATGGTAACCTCAACGGGAAGCTTGATGAAGGATCGGCGAGTCTGATACTTGATACAACACCATCAAAAGTAGTATCATCCGAGCAAACAGTATGTCCAATCCGTGCTTTATTTCTTGCATATGATCAAAGCTAGCTCTGTTGCAAGCTGAAGATATTTTTGTGACATTGAAACATCACAGAGTTTATCTTTTGGTTTATCTCTTTGTATCTAACATCTTTACAAGATACGCAGTTTTTAGGATTGGGTGGCCCATCCCCTGACTAGAATATAAAGAATAAAGAGAACTTATATATATACATGAACAACAAATTTGTTGATAACGTTGTGCTAAAACTGCAAACAAGGGGAAATATGTCTTTGTGAAGTGTGCACGTGTGTTGTGTAATTTGAAGATATTCGAATTTTACCTTGTTTTTGTAATTCTTTACAAAAGCTCATCCTTTTTCTGCCGATGGTTTTCCCATGAATCAGAACAGCTTTAAACTGTATGTTTCAAGGCTGTTCAAGTGAGAAATCCAGAATGTAGTGAAGTTGAATTATTTGGATACTGGAACCAATTTGGAGTTTTCAGAAATATTTAATAGTGGTGATGTAAAATCTTGGGTTGCTTGTTGTTTGTTAAATGATAAAAGATTCTTGCTAAATGAAGATCTGCACGACTTTGGGATAACCTTCTGTACGTTTTTATTTTTTAATTTTCCTTTTTTTGTATGAATTTGTTAATGCTTTAGATTCTCATCTAGCAGTACAATGATGTTCAGCTGTCCCTTTTGTTCTAACGTCACAAATGCTTTCCTCTTTCTTGCTTCCTTCTTCTTTTTCCCTTTTTTTATTTTTTTTATTTGAAAGTTTATACCCAGATATGCATGTCTTTGATTCTTTACTCCCGCCAAACACTTTTTTCCATTTTGCTATTGCAATCTACATTTACATTTTGCAAGTTTCATCCCATAGCCATTTGTACACCCAATCAACAGCTCATGCATAGCAAGAATACCATTGCCCTAACAGTCCAGGAGACTCTTAATATATAAAGTATGATCTTGTGGCAAAGATTGTCGCAAAATTAATCTGAGTTGGAACTTGATGGCTTAAGGATACTCTGTAATGATTTGTGTGTAGACAATGTTAGGTGTGATGTCACTGAGTTTCTATGGTCTCAATTGATGCCTTATGGAACAATCGTTCAGTGAATTGTCTTGCATTATTGATCAGTCTTAATTCAGGCAAGTTTGCCTGTCTGGATGTGGTTGTGGTTCCAATTGTCATTTCCACAGACCTTCCTAACCTTTTCTTCCTATTACATTGATGCTGTGTTTCATTGAATGCTTCTCTCTGATGCAGGTCTATGTCAAGTGTTCGTTGGTCTATATGGACTTTGAGGGCCGTTCTGATGGCAGCTCAATTAAAAAGATTCTTGGCCATGTTTCCCCATTAAAGCTTGTGAGGACTTGATTTGTGCTTTTGGCATCATTAATTTCGCATATTATGTTCTGGATGGAATTGGTGTTATTTAGTCTCTATTACCAATATAGTTGTCGGTGTGGTGCATTAACTATGGCATATCGTTATTAGTAAGTACATTATAACTACAAAATAGATATGGTTATGATCTTTATGGCATATTTTGTTAATTACGAGAATAGAATTAAATTTCTACATTGCACCAGATCAAGCTATCACATTTTGGATTTGCCTGCTTGAAAATTGAGAAGAGAATCAACTGCATGTATATAAACTTCGTTCATGTAAGGAACTTATCTTCTTGATGCTACATAGCTTCTTGTCTGCATGTAGCACTAGTAATTACAGATTACCTTTGTGTGTGTGTGTGTGGTTGGGGGGGGGGGGGGTTGGAGGAAAGGAGGTTCCTGTTGAGATATTGAGATCCATCTGCCGTTAATCGTTCTATAAAATGATTAACTAGTTAAATTTGTGTAATAGTTTTAATGAAGTGTCTAATGTGTTAGAAATTAATCTGGTGCTGTATTTTTTCCTACTTCGAGGTCTTGGTACATGGATCAGCAGAAGCCACTGAGCATTTGAAGCAACATTGTCTGAAAAATGTCTGTCCGCATGTATATGCTCCTCAAATTGAAGAATCAATTGATGTCACTTCAGATTTGTGTGCTTATAAAGTAAGCTTCACTGGCATAAATTCTCTTGTCTAACCACCTTTTAAAATTTGTCTTGGTACTTTGGGACTGATCCTGTTGCTTTAATTTGTAATATAGGTTCAACTTTCTGAGAAGTTAATGAGCAATGTTCTGTTTAAGAAGGTGAATGATACTTTTACCTGTAGCAGTGCACATTGTCTTTGCCCTGTTATGAATACGTATCTTGTTCCCGCCTAGTATAGTGGACCTGTTGAAAAGGAGAAACTTTGAATTGATTGAAATATTGCTCGTATGCACAATTTTGCTCTTAGCTTGCCAATCGATGTACAGAATGACAGAATGAGAAACACCAATGTTGCTATAAAGGGATATTATTGAACACATACTTGAAACATGCTGGCATTGTGCTCAGTTCTTTTAAAGTTTGAGCTAGTGGCTCCTTGAGTGGTTTTGTTCTTCTCCATTATCTGGGCAGTAAAATGCCAAATTTAAGTTAAATCTCTCTCTCTCTCTCTCTCTCTATTTATATGTAATTGTGTGTGATATGTATATATATCTCATCTGTACAAGTTTATTGTTATAGCTTGGAGATTATGAAATAGCATGGGTTGATGCTGAAATAGGGCAGACAGAAAGTGGCACATTGTCTTTGCTTCCTCTTTCAACTCCTCCACCACCACATAAGACAGTCTTGGTAGGGGATATAAAAATGGCTGATTTCAAGCAATTTCTTGCGAGCAGAGGCATTCAGGTATTTAATTCTTCTGTTTTAAGCAAAATCTTAGGGCTTGGTGTTCCTCATGTATACGTTTCTGTCATTTACATGAACGATATGTTCTTGTGCATTTTCATAGTATAAATATCTTTAACAGATTTGAGAGCTTGTGTTTACGGGTTTCGCATGTGGAGAAGTGTTTAATCCAGGAGCCCTTCCTTTTGGGGCCAGTCACTTGACAGTTGAACCATCCCCTTGGGTGGCTAAGTCTATTGAAAAATTAAGTTAGGAACTCTGTTTATATGATCTTTTTTTCTCTTAATTTGGGAATTTATAAGCTTGTCTACTAAAATTTTTATCAAACAATTTAGAGCTTCCTATAAGCTTATGCAGACGCCGTCTAAACTTCTGATTTTGCTACCTCCAAACTTCTTAAAATAGTATTGCTGTGGAGCTGCAGCTTGAGATTCAACTTTCCTATTGCTTTGCCCAAACTACATGATTGTGTCAAATTTTTTATGCCCCAACCTGAGATTTTAGCTATTGAACCCACCTTGTGTGCTTATGCACATCTTGCTTTCTGTTTTCTTGTTGAGGCCTATGGGATGGAAGTCTCTGTTTAGAAAAATAACCTTGCTCTCAAATACTTAGCAACACATTCTCTGGTTCTCAGGTAGAATTTGCTGGTGGGGCTTTGCGTTGTGGCGAGTATGTGACCCTGCGGAAAGTTGGAGATTCGAGCCAAAAGGTTGGTGCCATCTGATTGAATTTGAAGGCTTATTTCCAAAATTTTCTTTTGGTTGCCATGAAAAATGAACACTTTCTCACCGACTTTAGTTTCCTAATTTTGAATTTCTGGGCTATTGGTGGAGGGTGGTGGTCATATTCAGCAAATCATTCTTGAAGGCCCCTTGTCGGAGGAGTTTTACAAAATTAGGGATCATCTATATTCACAATTCTATTCACTTTAGGTTTACAGATGAAAATATTTTTTTGTCTGGGCTTTTGGTGTAGGGTGGTGGTCATATTCAGCAAATCATTCTTGAAGGCCCCTTGTCGGAGGAGTATTACAAAATTAGGGATCATCTATATTCACAATTCTATTCACTTTAGGTTTACAGATGAAAATATTTTTTCTCGTTCTCCAGAAATGCAACGTATGTCTACCAATGTACACGATGTGGCCACTTTTAATGCTATCTGTTGTAATTTTATTGTAATTTTGTTGTTAACTAGTACTGGGATGGCTGTAATTTTATTGTAATTTTGTTGTTAACTAGTTCTAACAGCTAGTTTTTTTTAAGATGTTATTACAGGCTTACAGATAGTTATCTACCCTGTCCCCTCAAAATTTTGTCCAAGCAGATCTGTCTGTTTTCTGTTTACTTATTATTTCTTTATTTATGGTTGTCTAAGCAGATCTGTCTGTTTTCTTTTCATTTATTATTTCTTTATTTATGGTTGTCTAAGCAGATCTGGTTATTTGACAAAAAGTTGAGAAAATCAAATGTGAAAATTGACATAGCATGAGTTAGGAGGGCTACTTGTTGAATTTATTTGTCAGGATAGATAACACGTTTTATCTTGAACATCAAAATTGAAAAACTTACATTTTAGTTCGGTTGCATTTGTGTTGTTAACATGGTTTGGCAGATTAAGGATATTTTACACGTTTGGATCTGGCTGTTTGTTAAGTGTTTGATTGCTTTGAAATTGAAGATATAAAATTTGTTTAGTGCGAGAAGTGAATCGAGCTACTTAGTGGTTATCATTGTTGTTTCTATAACATTCGAGTATACTTTATCATAATAGGATTATGGTTTTAGTTGGTATACCGAATGACTATGATAACGGGTTTCGTCTTGTGTGCAATAAATATAATTGAAATTGGACGTTTTCATAGCGGTGAGCAACGTAGATAGTCATGACCAAAAGAGTTGCTTGTTTTTAGGGTAAGCAGAAGTGTTGCTGCGTTGGTTGCCACATTTTTGTAGTTTTGATCGTTTCTGTATAACAAGAAAACAAATTTAAATACAACACGCTCATGAGTAAGGGTGGGCGTTTAGGTTGTGTACTCGAAAAAAAACTAATAATCTGAATCACAAGTTGGCACTTAAATTTTAACTATTTCTCTCATTTGGACAATTTCTCCTGTCCAAATTTGAAGACTTTTTCCCTCAAATTAGAATAAAGATATTCACAATCATTACAAAAAATCCGGTTTTAGGTACCTGAAAAATTCGGGTTCGATTTGGATATTTGGTTAGAAGAACTTGAATCCGATGAAAATTCGACACACGTCTAGTCTTTAAGAGGTAATTATCATTTATACACAATTTAGATAGGAGTGTAAATGGATATTAAATGGATCGAATATGTAGTCTCCATAGTTGCGTCTGTTTAAATTTATTGGATATCGGTACGTGTACAGATATTGATGGATATTTAAAATTAATATACATAACCGTATCTGCTGGATATAGGATATATCCATATTTGATTGTAATTTTTCAAAATTAAATTCAACTATAATATTTGAATATCCGTGTTCTATTATGAATATTAAGTATTTTATTCAATTGTAAATAATTGATATTCAATTGTAATTAATTGGATATTTGAATTTGTGTGTATACCATTTAGTCATATTTTTATATATTAGCCACTTATTTACAAAATATTACACACACACACACACACATAGATATCATACACTTTCATTAATAATACCTAAAGTTCATATATGTTTATTTATTTATTCCTTTTATATATTTGTAAGTTATAAAAATATCATATCCATTAAAAAAATTCCTGTATTTTATTTCAAACAACAATTTATTATTTATCATTCACATAATATGAACTACTTATTTGTTCTTTATATATATCTATAATATATTAAATATAATGCATATGGTTGTTGAAAATATATATTTTTTTAACAAGTATTAACCACTAAATTTTAAAAAATTATATCAATAAATAAATCAATTAATTTAAAAAAAATGAAATATTATTAAAAACA
>JAOWBU010000141.1:0-50000 GCA_026212405.1 Petrea volubilis | reverse complement strand
ACAGCATTCTTCACGGATTTTAACTGCATCCCAGGACCTAACGGACCAAACTGAATCGGCCCTTGGGTTAAACCCCTCAAATTGGGCCTAATGTGCACAGATGGCCCGATTTTAATTTTAATTTTTCGATAATTATGACCGACTAATAAAGCCCCTCCTTTTTCCCATAATAAATAAATGAAATAGAACCCCTCCTTTAAAATTTTTCCCTCATAATAAGTTTTATCTTTTCTTATTTTAACCTTCCATAATACACATAACGTATATTAATACGTGAAAAAGAAAATATAATACTATTTTATAGCAGATAATTTGAACTGCTCCTTGTAAGCCCTATCAAATTCTATGACATTAAATTTCCCAATAACATGCATCCCGTAATTTTGCGACTTGTCAGCACTTATAATGTAGAGGGTCATGATATTTTTAGAAAAAATGATTTAATTTAAAATATTTATCGTGACATTTTCAAAAAGTATTCCATATATTCTCTTTTATTTTTCACTTTAGCGCCAAAAAAAAAAAGAGTCAAAAAATATTTGTCATTCTTACTTTTCAAAATTGCATTTATTAATATTTTTCAAATATACCATTTCTTTTAAGAAAATATTATTTGTAAATTCTTTAAAAAAAACTCTGATCAACTCATTAATGAGATTAATTAATTAAAAGGGCTTTTTAATCTTATTAATCTAAAACTTATGACTATTAATTGTCTTCCTTAATCCTTGTACAAAAACCCTCAACAACAAATAAAATGAAATGGAAAGAGTATTTTAATTTTACATTACTCGGTGACACTTCATGAAATATAGAAAAAAAGAAGGCACTTCGCATCATGAACTATGGCACTTTCTATACTTTTATTATCAAACTTTTTTTTGTTTTATTGTCATACTTTGCCGTGCAAAATATACGACATCTGCACTTTGCCCATGACAAGAGAAATTAACTTATGAAAAGGATTTTGAGGAATTATTCTGGAGGCGGCGAATCGATCGGCAGCGACGGTGGCATTCCCACCTCGTGAACAAGAAAATGTGAACCATAGCTGTTATCCTTTTTTTTTTTTTTTTTTTGAAACAGAATGTACTTTTATTTATGAAATAGTGTCCTCAAGTACAATCAATTCATAATGCTTGACTAAATATCAGTGGTTTCCTCAATAGAGAAAATCGTGTTCCCAGCGAGGACATGTGCCACTCTATTACATTTTCAACCAGCATGAGAAAGTCGAACAATTTCACATCGATTAATCAAAATTTTTGATGTCATTTAGGATGTTGCCCGAGGGGGGAACGAATCCATTTCCACTTATTGGAGTTTGTTCGTGTCATTGAGGCAGTCACCTTCCAAGTAGAATTTGCACCATCCGCTTACGGCACCACTACAAGAAAAAACGGTATTTTTGGCGGAATTTCGGCGAAAATAATTAATTTCGATGGAACGAATCAGCAGGATAAACCTTGGTCGCTTTTCAATTTTCGACGGAATTTCGGCGGAATTTTTTTTTAATTAAATAAATTTTCGGCGGAATTTCCCACCAAAATTCTATCGAAATTTTTTAAATTTTCAGCGGATTATTCTGCCGAAATTATTATTTATTTATTATTATTTTTAATTAAATATATTTTTGGCAGAATAATCTGTCGAAATTTATTATACATTTTTTTAAATAAAATTTCAAACGCCCAACCTAAGAATCGAACCCGGGACCTCGCCCGAGCTAGAGCACGTGTGCGTATACGTGCCCAAAGTTGTCCCAAGTTTTGGAACCGCTGGGAGCCAAACATTCGACCTCTTGGTTAGCAAACAACTCTTTTACAATTGAGCTATCTTCACTTTGTTGTCATAATTCATTACATTATATATTTATAGCAGACAACAATTCAAATAAAAATAATTAATAATAATAATAATAATAATAAGTTTTTTATTTATTGAAAATTTTAATTTTTTAAATTTTTATAAAATTTATATATATAATACATAATATTATAAACGTATATATAGCATACAAAAATTCATTTAATTCTAATTAAAATAATAATAATAATAATAATAATAATAATAATAATAATTTTATAATAATAATACTTTTAGAATAATAATTCAAATTATTAATTTTTAATTATTTTTTATTTTTTATTTTTGAAATTTTTCGGTGGAATTTTCCGCCGAAAAATTCAAAAATATTATTTTTTATTTTTTTAATTTTTCGGCCGAAAATTCCGCCGAAAATCCGTCGAAAATTTAAAAATTAAAAAATTTTAATTATTTTTTATTTAAAAAATATTATTATTTTTTATTTTTTATTTTTGAAATTTTTCGGCAGAATTTTCCGCCGAAAAATTCAAAATTATTATTTTTTATTTAAGAATTATTATTTTTTATTAATTTTTTATTTATTTAATTTTTCGGCGGAATTTTCTGCCGAAATTCTATCGAAAATCCGCCGACAAATTTTGGCGGAGTATTCCACCGACAAATTCCGCCTAAAAATGGGCGTTTTCTTGTAGTGCACGCCCATCTCATAGCCTCTCTCCTGCAAAAAGCATTTCAGTAGCTTTCGGATCCGAATCGCCCACATATATTTTCATAGCCCAACCTATATATGCAGTGGCCATCTCTATCTCGAACAACTATGCTGCCTTCTAATTCCCTTTGATCCAGCCTCAATGAAGGCCGAGTAATAGTTTGAGGCGAATCTAATCGTTTCGGCATGGTTCGGGCGTTCTCCTTCCATGGGGGAGCGATTGAGCCCATGTTGTCGTCATGGTCCTTCCCATCTCCTCCGATGTGAGCTCTCGAGCCAAGTCAATTATCCACTCCCCGGCGTCCTCGTGCCAATTTGATACGTGACGCCAAGGAACATCAGACACGCACCACACTTGCCAGGAAAACGGACAGCCCAATAGTGCGTGTTTATCATCTCTGTCAAATAATTATCAAATTTAATTAAGTTGTGATTTAACTCCATAGTAGATCATTACAATATCCTCAAACAATTAACACGATCATTGATCATTTGATGAACTGATTTTCACTGATCAATCGTATCATTTTATTATAAATCAAATTAAAAAATATATTTGAGTAATAATAATAAATTAAATGATATTTGTTATGTATAATACAATAATTAAGCAAATAAATTAACACGTTTGTATTCAAAAAATATATTAAATCGAGTATAAATAACATAATCAAATTTTAAAATAATAGGTAAAGCTAGGCAATGGCCACAGATTAGCCACAGAACGTGTTTAATCTGTGGCATATTTTTCACTTTTTTTAAAAAAAAAAAAGTATTATCTGTGGCTAAATTTTGGTGTCATTTTAGCCACAAAATAACTACGGATTTCTCCGTGTCTAATCCGTAGCACATCTTAAAATTTTTTTTTTTAAAAAAAAATTGACTATCCATGACTATATTTTGGTGAAATTGGCGCCAATTTTGGCTCCATGGTGGCAATCCGTGGCTAATATTTCCAACCGTGTCTATTTATATTGCCGTGTCTAATCCATGGCTATTAAAGACAAAAAATTTTAGTGGCTAAATTCCGTGGTTAAAAGCTAATTTTCTAATAGTGAGAGGGCATCCTCCTGATACCTGAATATGGGGTCGTAGGAGATTCGAGACTGTTAGTAGAGGGTTTTCGCACAATCGCCACACAAAGTGTTTGGTTTTTTTCTTTTGGGGGCTGGGGTGGGGAGTGGGGTTGGGGTTTAAGCTGCCAAATTTTGGTCCAGCACCTGTTCAAGTTGGATGTAGTGGAAGAAGAGACTTGGTTCCGGAGCAGTAAGATTGCTAGGTGCTATGCAGATTTAACTTAGAACTTACTGTTACCTGAAGGGTGCCAATTGCCAAATCAGTCTATTTGTTGTATTCGCCATCCCCAATGGTATTGCCAAAATCTCTTGATTATCAATGTCCCAAAAGACACTTTCAATGAGGCTTTTATTCCGTTGTTTCGGATCTTGCAACATTTAAGTCATTTACTTTGTCAATTTTGCAGTCCAAAACATTTAGGCTCGGAGTAATAGGCTTGAAAAGAGTAAGGGCGTCGTAACCACGGGTCGGACCACACGTGAATCCGAGAGTCGTCCCCAATTCTCCACCTAATGACTGCACGAAGAAGGTTTTGTGCTGCGACGGCACTGCGCTATGTATAAGGGTACAAACCCAGCTTTAGCGTTTAGAAAATCCCCGGACGGAAAATACTTGTTCCTCATTACTTGGCTAACTAAGGCGTTTGGCTCGTTCAGAAAACCTCCAAGCTTGTTTTGCCAATAGCGCCATTTTAAAGGCTTAGAGGTTTCGAAAACCGATACCCCCTTCCTGTTTGCTTTTACAGATTTCAACCCACGAAACCTAATGCACTTTTTTTTTTAATCATTTTTCTGACTCCACTGGAAAGATCTAATCATCAATTCAAGGTCTTGGAGGAGACTAGCGGGCAATTGGAAACAACCCATACTATATATTGGAATTGTCTGTAGGACCGCCTTAATGAGAATTTCTCGTCCTGCCGAAGAAAGGTAACCAGAAGACCATGATTGAATTTTCTTCTATATTCTATCCCGAATGCTAGCAAATACTGCTTTTATCGTGTGGCCCACCCATCGATGGAAGGCCCAAGTACAGTTCATGATTTCATTTTTCCTTTACCCCGTGCGCTTGGGCAAACAACTCCCTATCTTCCCAGCTTGCCTTCTTACTGAATACGATTGTTGGTTTGTTCTAATTTATCTCTTGTCCCGAGACTATCACATAACGATCAAGCACAGATTTAATACACTGGATGGACTCCGTAGATGCTTGGCAGGTGATCAAAGTATCATCGATAAATCAGTAGGAGACTTATTTACTTATTTTCAATGAGTTCGGAGGCAATTCGCGCGTTCAACGGGCTCACGGATTCGGGACGTGACAAAATTAGAATAATTTAAGTAATCAAAAATATGTATTTCAAGAAACATTTCGTACATTTATGTCTTCTTGATGTACAATATAAAATAAAAGATATGAATCAAAAACAATTTACCAAAAATAAAAAAAGCAAAACACACATAAAGTTCTTGTAATTGTTGTGCTTTACGGCTATCTTCTGTTACACTTTTGTCTAAACTTTTATATTATAATTAATCTTCTTTTCCAGTAATACTATATATTATCTTTCGTTACACTTTCGTCTAAAAATTTATGTTATACTCGTAATTTTGTGTTTTCCGAAATACTAAACACAACATAATATAATCACACGAAAGTGTAACAAAAGATCCAAACTATCTTATCTAGGGTCCCTAGTCAAGAGATAAATTTGTATACAAGGCGAGTTACACCAAACCCCATTATGCAACCTCAAAATCTCCCTCGCTTTCCTCTTCAAATAATCCGCACTATCCGCTTGCAGCACCATGCAGAGCTTCGACACCCCGCCCACCTTCAGCATCTCCATAAGCACCGCTGTCGTGGCGGTGAACCGGGCGATTGACTCCAAAACAAACAGCGCACGGTCGTCCGTCGCCGGGGACACCCTAAGCAGCCGCTTCGCCGCCACTGCTATCCCGCCGGCGTGCCCCAGCAGCTGCTGCCGCCCGTCGGCGCACGAACACAAATTCGCCAACAGACAGAAAATCAGCTCCGTCGTCTTCTTGTCCGGGTTGTTGTTGTTCAACTCCATTTCTATCAGCTCGAAAACTGCTCCGGCCTCAATGATTTCTGTTTTGTTTCGGCCTAATGGGCTGGCTTTGATTAATATACGGAGAATCGATCTTGTGGCTTGTGGAGATATGTTTTTTCGCAACAATTTCACCATTTTCTTGAAGAAATTGGGGTTCATGGAGCTTAATCTCTCCAGAAGAGAAGAACTGGCCGTCTCTGTGATGTTCTTCAAGATCACGAGGGCTTGGATTTTCGTGGCGTTTTCGACGATATCTAAGTTCGAGAGCCACATGATGGATTCGATGAGGTCGATGTTGTCTTCGACGATTTTCTTGTTTTCCGGAGTTGGGCGCCATGTCAGTTGCAAGATTCTCAGCGCCTGATCGAGGCCCGAGATTCTAACCTCCTGAAAACATCTCAACGTGAATAAAATCATTGACCTCGCCACGCCATTGATCTCCGCCATGGATTTCTGATTCTTGTCACTTTCACTAATAAGCTCCTCCATTTTCTTGAGAGCACAGAGGCTTAACAAAATATCGCCGCCGCGATTGTTCACGTCGCGGATGAGCTTGAGGATCAGGGATCGATGGACCGGAGATTTCGGCGGCGGCGGGATTTGTTCGACGGCGTTGGCGGTGCACCAGGCCTGGATCAGCCGCCTGAGCATGTGGTTCGGGGTCAGGTCGGAGGCTCGGGACAACGGCTGCTTCGTGACGGGACAGACGATAGTGGCAGTGGTGGGCTCCGCCGTGGCCAGCCATTGCTCGATGCTTTCGCGGTCGTAGGTGATGCCGGTGACTGCGGTGACGGGGTCTTTCATGATTTGGAGTGATATTGGACATAGGAAATATTGAGGTGTATCTATTTCATCCATTGTTTTTCTTCTCAAAAAGTGAATGCTTAGACAAAATATAACACAAATATATATATATATATATATGTGTGTGTGTGTGTGTGTGTGTGCGTGTGTGTGTTTTAGAAAGTATGTAGAATAATAGAACATGAAAGAAATGAAAATAACGTGTGCGTGAGGGGATGAGAAGAAGTGGAGATGGATTTAATTTTTTTCTACGACAAAAGTGGTAAGAGAATGCGGCGGCTAATTTAATTATGGGCGATTTTGAATGGAACGAGCATCAAAGACTTGAGAATAAGAGGAATATTGGACTTCGAAGAAAATTCTACTACTTTTTTTTTCTTTTTTTTCTGGATTTTGTACTAAGCAATACGTTGAATAGTTATGAAAATTTTTATTTTGAATATATGATTGGTTTAGGTCAAATGAAATGTTCTTATTATGAAAAATGAAAAATGAAGAGCTTGACTAGTCAAATGGTGAAAAAACGGACATGCCACTAAAACTCAGAGCTGGCTAGTTCTCTTAAAAGAAAAAAAGAAAGAAAGTTGCATTAAGGCAGGGAAGCTACTAGACAATAGGCGTAAATCACTATTTTTGTGAAGATTGTGCCAGATCGAAATAAACTCTTACTATTGGTATAACTTTATATGAATTAAGGTTAGCTGTGCCGACGATGGGGTATAAGTTTCATCTCGACGAAGAAAAGTGATCGTAGTATTTACAATATTTGTGATTAATTTCATGTGTTCAAACTTGATCTCGCTCTTTAATATATTATGTATTTGTATTTTTTGCGAGATTCTATCAAAATTAATGTCATAGTTTTAATCTTTTTTCCCCCTTCAACAATCCGATTTATACTAAAGCAATATTTTGGACACATTTGGTAGGGAATTATGTCCATAAGCTCCTAAATGCCTTAAAGGAGCGGGTCTCACGGGTGCGGGATTTTGTAAGCTCGTTCGATTTGGAATTATTAGAATTTTAAGAATAATGTATTAATACATTCTTGTTTAATTAGTTTGGGTGGAATTTCTTATAATTGGAGATTTCACCAACTTACCCCCCCCCTAAATTGTGTGCAAAAAGAAGTAATTTTACATGAACTTTTGGAGGCATTTTAGTAAATTCATAGGTCAATTTTGTAATGCAAAATTAAAATTCACAATAAACACTCCTTGTGAGGATTTCAACTCCGGCTTGGAATTACGAACCCTGTCGGCTCATAAAACAATTCAATCTCAATCAAATGCGCATTAGAGGAATTCCAAAGGCTTCATAATCCATGAATTCCTTTGAATTTAGTACATGTCCAGTTTCATTGTCACAACTATTAATTTAAAGGTAATAGTGTAAGTATATATAAAGAAATTTTATGATCAAAATAAATTATTATTTTGAGATAAATTAGAGTACATGGTAGCTGCGGCTTGTGAACTTGTTTTACCGACCACACATTTTCTTAGTGCCAAAAGGAATTTCGCCAGTCAACGCATGAGGAACAGTACATAATAACATGGATCACATCGTTTGACTTTCAAATGATGCCACGTGTCGGTCAGAGAGTGGCGAGCCTGTTTTGTATAATTGTAAGGCCACATCAACATCAGTTCGAATCTTTTATTACATAATCACGTTATATCTTTTATTACATTTATCAATACATGTTACGTCTATCGATGAACGGTCGAGATAAGAAAAAAAAATCTTTATATTTGTTTTCATATCATCAATTTTTCTCTTTTCTTATCTCAACCACTCGAATCGGCACTATTGATGCACTGAGTTTGAATCATCTTTTTTTTTTCTTTTTTTTTTTTTGGATAAGTGGGTGTGAGAATGTAGCATTTCGGTCGACATTTATAGGATATTTCGAGTTGATCTATCAAAAAAAGCATATTACGAGTTTAGATAAATATATATATGGTACATTTTTTTTTAAATACAATTAACTCAGAACACCGTATATATATCAACTGAAATGCCACACATACAAACACTCACTGAAAGGGAAAGGAGAAAGGATAAGAGAATTCAAATTCAAAACCTCAATGGTGCCAGATAGAAATCCCTACTACTGAACTACAACCCCAGTGAATAAATATATTGTAGATGAAAATTAGGATTAGGGTCAAAAACAAATTAGATTATTCGATACTCAATTTAAGACAGATTGTTAAAACTTTGTTCGATTTCAATTGTTTCAGTATAATGTTTGATTATATTTTTCTAGTATATAATATTTGAAAGTAGACTCTTAATTGAAAATTTATAAAATTATCCGAGTTCGAATTTACTATAGTTTGTTTAAATTCGATTAGTTTAATAATGAAATTGAATTCAATAGAGAAAATAAAATTGAATTTGCATAATAATTTGTTCGATTTAGAGTCCGTTTAAATGGGTCTTTTTTTATAAAAAAAATATTTATTTTTTGAAAAAAAAACACTTTAAAAAAATTATGTTTGGATTGATTTTTGAAAAAAATCAAAAGTCAGAAAAAAAAGTCAAAAAGAATTTTTTTTTTATAAAAACCATCCAGTAGTAATTTCAAATAAAAATATCTTTTAAAACACTTTTCATTAAAGTATCTAAACGCAAAATTATTTAATATTAAAAAAATTTATTATAAAAAATACCATTCAAAAAATATTTTTTGCCGAATACATCCAAACGAGCCCTTGATTCAATTTGTTTTTTTGAATTTGTTTCGACACCTCATTACAATTGCATATTTTTCGTAAAGTTTTAAAAAGTTGCACGATCAAATCTTGTTCATTTAATTTGTCACCCAACTCATGACGTACATGTTAGGCAGTTTGAATTTTTTATTTCAATTGGTGTAAGTACATATCAACTGTATATATATTATGTGTGTACGAATATAAATTGAGAATATTTATATAAATTATTTACATGTGACGTGTATAGATAAAATAGAATATAAAATCAAATACATTGAAAATAAAAATAAAAAAACTGATAATGACAAGCTAGTAGCTAATGACAAACTGTTCATTTGCGTTCTGTACTATGTTTTTCGTTTCTGATATTTTGTCCTTTCTCATTTTTCCAACAAAAAGTATTAGTTGGAAATCATACAGAGTCAATTATTTGCATTATTTTAATATGAATTTTATTGTAATATATTTCACGTACCCTTAATTTGTTTTTTTTTAAATACACTTTAACCCCTTCAAAATATCTTATCTGGCATTTTACCCATTTAAAATTTTTTTATAATTTTTTTTATTTATAGTTAATTGTTAACTATGATATTTATGTTTAATTTAATTTATCTAAATAATTTACACTTTAAAATTTTTCAATCCAGAATCCATGTCCAACTACTTAATCAACCAAACTGAGCCAATCTAAACTGCATATTTGAAAAGATAATTAGTATTTTTTTTTTGTTAGCCTGCATTTTACATGGTTATGATTGAACTATATAGTATATTAATATCTTCTTCTTTTTTGATTTTTTGAATGAAACTATATTTTTCTATCGTGTAAACTAATTAAATTATATACTAAATAATAACAAAATGATATATACGTGTGTATATATGTGTGCACGCATGTGCATGTGTGAGTGAAAAAAATGATAAAAGTTTTGAAGGCTGAAATAGTACAATAAAAGTATTTTAGAGGGGTTAAATATTTCATAAAAACAAATTTAGGGACTAAGCGCTATAAATTTTACTAAAATAAAATCAACAAGAGGCAAAGTGCTTAAATTCAAATAATTCCAAGAGGTAAAGTGCATTTAGTTTTGCCAAAAAGTTTACCAGGGGTCAAAGTGCTCCTATTAAGATAATTTAAAGGGGCAAAGCGTTTTGTTTCTTAATTTTTAGGGGGTATAGTGCCAAAACTCAACATTTTCAGGGGGTGAAGTGCAATTTGCCCTAATATTAATTTCCAAACATGCAGGTTTACAAGTTTACAATTTATACAATAATTGGAAAGTAATTATAATATTAATTATTCAGTTCATTTAATTATCGCGAGCAGCTTTAACTAGATGGGTCAGAATTATTTTAATATACTTCAAATAATTTGTGCTCCATGCAAAGTAAATCTCAAATCAAGTTTTGATAGAAAGGAGAAAAAAAAATATTTATTCATGGTTTTAATTATTAGCATACACATGTATTTGTTTATGCCACAACTTACTCTTGTAATGTAGTCAACTTATATTTTTAAAACAACATGTACACCGAAAAGCGTGAGAAAATCAAAGAAATATTAAATGAGATTAATTTACCATAATAATAGTTTCGTTAAAGCCTTTAGAAATTCAATATAATAATCATACAATCATATTCCTTTTATTTCAAAGAAAAAAAAAGTGGAAATAGGAGTCTTAAATATAGCATAAACATTTTAGTTAGGTAACCAAGAAGGGTGTCACTATAAGAAAAAGTAATATTAGCGATAAGATATAAAAGTAATAATACAAAAGTTATCATCAATAATTGTATTAAGTGACGATAATTTTTATTTTATCACCAATTGAGTTTCTTTAGTGACAACAATTTTTATTTTGCCACAATATTCACTTAATGGTGACAAGAATTAATGTTTTAGTAACAACCATTAACAATTAATGACACACCTATGGTGACAACTTGATGACATAAAAATTGTCATTAAGGTTTTGTGACAAGATTTCATTATCACTAAGTTGCCACTATAGGTGTGTCGCTAAATATCAAATTTGCACAATATTGTCACCTTTTTACACTATATTATCACTATTGAAATTGTGCAAACTATGTTTTGTGACAACATAATTTTATTGTTAGTAAATGCATGTAATTAATCACAATTTTTTTATTATCACTCGTTATATTATCACTAATTTATTCATATTCTTGTAATGTGTACTTGAAGAAATAGACCGATTTTTGATCACCCTTCAATTCGAATTAGCAAAAGCAATGTCTCCTTGCATTATATGGATTCCAAACATTCATGATCTGGATGTAAATGAGTCGAATTACATCTCCATCCCCCACCCCACCCCCACCCCCAAGTTCATATTTGGAAAATTTTAGATTTCTCCCTTTTTAAGTAATGAAAATATCTTTAATATTTCGTAAAAATTGAATCTCATCCCTCCAAAAAAAAATTATAACTACTTCCCTAATTTCGAGTAACATAAAATTTAAAATTTTACCTTTAGAAAATAAAATTTTGTTATGTTTGATAAAAAAAATTTAATTTTTTTATTTCAAATTAAAATCTTTCACTCAAAAAAATAATAAATAAATAAAATAGCCATCTTTACTAACTTCTGGAAAAAAAATTAGAACCTCAATTCACTCCATGACTGATGCATTTTTTTTATAAGACTTTGCAAGTTTACTCAATGACATTATTGAAGCTTCTACAAACTAACATAATTTTCTGCATCCATCCAAAATAGACTAATTTTTGAGCTTTTGTCACAGTAACATAAGTCAAGCCATTATTAGTTTTATTTTTCTAGAAAATAATGTGCATTTTGCTAATGCAACTTTATTTTTTTGGTGGTCCTTATTTGGCATTCCACTAGTTTATGGTATCAACGATCTTTCCATTTGTAATATGCTGTATATTAATAAATGAAATTAGTGGCCACTTCAAAAATTGTCAATCATTGAATGAAAATTTAATGTATCTATTATTTAAGATTATAAATAATGAATTAATTATAGATTTTTAAAATTTTAATATGGGGTCAACAAATCATATAATACCATATTAATTAATACTTAATATATATATATATATATATATATATATAATAGGAGGAAAAAAATCCTCAGTAGATTCGCGTGACCCCACGGGCATGGCTGCGGAGTTGCATGTGAATACAATGAAAAATATAATATTATTACACCCACAACCCTTGACGTAGAGCCTAATAACAAATTAGTCCTATTATTTTAATTAAAATTACAAATATCCCATCGATATTTAGAATTTTTTTGTAAATACTAATATAGATGGTTAAAAGATCACTTTCTCGCAATCATAGTAGTCACCCCGACCACCAAGAGATGTGTTTTGTTCAACAAGATAAAATTCCCCAATCAATTTTGTAATTCCTCCAACATTCGGAAATTAATTTTACTTTATACGACCACAACCACCGCCAGTCATTATCATCCATGATCTGACACTACCGCGACTATTTTTATGAAATTGTTTTGACATATAACTTTTGCATCTTAAACTTGTACAAGATCGTGCAAATTCCATCTTAAAATCGCATTGAGAACACCAGAAATATAACTCGTACTTATGTCCCGCCTCGATGAATGATGAATTTTGTTAAATTGATACATACTTTAGAGAGTGTTTATACCTTTTAAAATCACAAATATTAATTTATAATTATACTATATTTCAAGAATTGTAGATGTAATTTTGACTATTATCATATGGCAGATATCTAGGTCGATTTTCCCTTCTAGAAATAGACTCGTGGTTATGAACTTATGAGATATCTGGAATTGTAGAATTGTAGATGTAATTTTGACTATTATCATATAGCAGATATCTCAGTCAATTTTTCCTTCTAGAAGTAGACTGAGGTATATGAACTTATGATCACTTGGAAATTTATAAAGTTTAATTATTTAATTTTCAAACTCACATAATGCAACTTTATATAAAATTGGGTGGAAATTTTTATAGTTTAATTATTTAATTTTTAAGCCCACATAATGCAATTTTATATAAAATTGAGTGGAAAATATACCTTATAATATATACAATATTTTAAGTTCCAATTAAATGTGGAAAAATACTTCTAAATATTTTTATTTTACATTAGTTTGTCCCGAATACGTTAGGCACATGAGATAAGTACTATATATAAGTAGAAGAACAAAGTACGATGTGGTATTCTAAGACCCACATACAATTGAACTTGTGACCTACCTGGTTACAACTCACAAGGCTCCTCCTTGCCAACGAGCCAGTGAATAACAGTATAACACACACACACACACACACACACACACTAATTATTAATAAGAGTTTATGGGGATCTAATAATTATTTTTATATGAATTAGTATTCTTCCAAGTCTTCATATGAATTGATTGATTTTCGTAACTGTCAAATCTTTTGAATTTTAATCCAAGTGTTCAAAATTTTGTATTTATTTATTTAATTTAATTTTCCAAGTCCATCCATGAAAATGAAACTCCTTCAACAGTCAAGCTTTTAAGTAGCTTAATTATTGGTGGTGGCTCATTCAAAGATTTCTCTCAACACTTTATTCTCTTCTTCCATTCCAATTTTCTGATTGGAATTATCTTGAAAACTTCCACGTATTAACCATGAAAATGAATTTTTTTAAAAATAAAAAAACGTTTGCTACTATTTAGTGAGCGTTTGGCTAAATTTATTTTTAAAAATTATAAATTTCTATATTTTATTTTAAAAATAAATTCTTAAATTATTTGGATAAAATAAGATCTTATAGCTTATAAGATATTTTTGGAACTTATAAGTTGTAATTTTATTTAGTAAAAGTTTGAGCTTATATCTTTTTTTTAAGTGTAATGATATTGAAAAAAAAGAAAGTTAAATTACTTTCTTGTAAATAAATATTTTTTTGAGATAATAAAAATGTAATATTGAAAAAAAATAAATATATTTATGTTATTTTATCTTTTAGCATTAGACAAATTATAAGCTGTTTGAAAAAAAAATTGGGGGAGCTTATTTATTTTCTTGAGCTTATAAGCTCCTTTACTAAAAAAATTACCAAATACTTTTAAGGAACTTATAAGATGTTTTTAGGAGTTTATAAAATATTTTTAAGAGCTTATAAATTTAGCCAAACACACTCTCTCTCTCCCTCCCTCATAAGATGTATATATATTCATATATACATTATTAAAAAAAAAAAACTACTGTTCAAGTTAGCTACGGGAAAAAAAATATATATGATGATCTCTCTCTCTCTCTCTCAATACATTGTTATTTAACAAATTTTCATTAGGCTTGCACCTAGCTCAGTCCTATCGCATGAAGTCTATCCAAAGGGCCCAGTACCGGGCCAGTTCTAGTCGGCATCAACACGTAAAATGGCTTAGTTTTAAAAAATAATCTATACTATTATTTAAAAAAAAAAATATTTTTATCTCACAAAAAATTGTTATTTATGTGATTTTATAAAATTTACCCTTCAATTTTATGTGAAATAAATAGAGATATGTAAAATTAAGGCCAAAATTGAAAATTCATATGAAATCAATTCAATTTGGATACCAAATTTTGATGTTCCAATTTTACCCTTTTAATTAATAAATACATACAATAAATAAGCAAATAAAAAGGTCAATATTATAATATTACATTCAATTTAAAAAATTCATGTTCTCAACCCACGAACCACTTTCTTTAATTACAATTACTTAATTTTTTTTTTCTTTTTGTATTTATTCTTTATTATTTAATGATATTTTATATAATTATTTTATTTTTAAATTCTTATAATTTAATAAACTATTTCAAATAATTATTAAAAAACTATTCTTATAAAATAAATTTAATAATATATTTAAATTTTTATCCTAAAATAGTTAAGTAATAAATTAAAATATATACATTTTATATTTTGCATACACGTAGAGTGTACGGTGTTGCTAGTATTACTATAAAAAAAAATGCCTCAAAAGTACTTTTTTTTCAAGTGTATCCAATCAGGCCAGTTTGTAGACACCTTAAATAATGGACCGGACACTCGTTACTGGACCTAGGAGGACTCCCATTTAATCCATTCCTTACTTGGCCCAAATCATTTGTCAAAACATTTAAGAATTATTACCAAAATTTATATTTGTATGAGAGACCAAAAAAGAAAGAAATTCGATTTGATTCTTTATATTGGAAATTGTATTTCATCAATCATCAATAATAATTAATAAATTACGTGGTCAAGGATTTATTGGTATCTTTGTTACAAAAATTAAAATAAAAATAAATAAATAAAATGTGTGCTCTTTGAGGATTTGAAAATCATTTCAATATTTTCATTTTTTTGTCGCCGTATGTGGTCAAGGATTTCGCATTTTCCATCACAATTATCATGAATAATAATAAAGATATGATATTCTGGACTTTTTGATACCAACAAATTGTGTCAAATCTAAGTTATAAACACCCACACCGTCTATTGATGTTAAGGCCCATTAAACCAAATTTAATTCGTTTTTTTTTGGCCCACCAATCCCATCAAACAGTGTTCAAGACAAAATTTTTAAGGTCTACAAGATATTGGCAACAAAAGGATGTTCTTTTTTAACCTAGATTTCTCCAAGAATTATGAGGACCTCTTTCACTATTTACATAGGAAAGTGATCAACTTGCAAACAATTTGTACCCCAATTGGAACAATGTTTATATGTACATCTTTTTGTCATGTCAAGGGTTGTCTTTTTTCCTTCACTAGTTCGAGCCTTTAATTCCATCCTATCCAAATGATGTGTCTATTTTGTATGTGTGTATTCTTGTTATATGTGTGTGTATATATATATAAAGGTATTTTTACTTAATTTCCTTCAAATTATCAGTACGTTATTTTAAAAACATGCTCCCTAAACTTTTATGCCCCTAATTAGTAGTGAGCCCACGCCTAAATGAATACTCTCCTATTCCGACTTCATCATGTCTTCTGATAGCATAGCCAAGATGACAACGGATTTTCTGCTACTGCAAGGATTGAGGGACTTAAATTATGAAAAATCAAGGGAAGATCACAGCGAGCCGAACCGTTTATCATTATGATAGGTACCAAGTAGAAATGCAGTGATATATATAGTTGAGACATTCTAACAGACTGGTAGACTTAATTCTTAATAACACATAATATGAACACTTCAATTAGGGACTCAACCATCTGTTTTCATTGTTCAATTATTCAACAATACAAACTACCTTTTTTTTTCAACTCTTTGACAATATGAAAAAAATAATAATCAAAAGCTTAGCCTTAAATATTAAGCAAGGTTGACTATATGTATGTTGTGCTACATGCATAAAAAAAAATGAAAAAAAGCAACCAAACTCTACCACACTTTTAAAAAATGAATTAAAAGAAACTAATTATTCCATACCACCAAAGTAAAAAAGATACATTGTATGATTGCAAATTCTCTCTCATGTATGATGCAAAGAAGGCAAAGGCCAGTAATTGGACATGATTTGGTCTAAGGCATGCCATGGCTCATGGCCTACCCAAGTCATGGTGATAAAATTTTCATCATTCTCAATCTTAATTGGTCTATGAAATAAATATCATTTAGTACTATACTTACTCATGATACATTAATTTGAGGGAAAATAGATAAATTAATATGTCAAACATTTAAAATTATCATCATTATTTGAAAAAAAAAACTAACTTAACATATTTATTGTGGCATGTTTAAAAAGTATTTTGAATGAACACTAATTATAAAAGGTGTTCCAACAAATTAAACTAAATTATTTACTAAAATGTACTTTTTGGACACTATATATGAAATGTCAAATTAGAGTATCGGGGCACTTTTGCTATATAATCGTGCTACGTCTTTTGCTACACCCATCAATAAATGCTACGTGTATTGGTGGACGGTTAAGATAAAAAAAAAAGAGAATATTTAAATTTTTTTCATATCATAAGCTTTTTCTCATTTCTTATTTCAACCGATCACCCATGTATGTGGCATGTATTATTGATGAGGAAAATATAAGATATTACACGATTATATAGCAGAAGATTCGAAGTGCTTGACTGAGTGAAACCCTCAACTAGTATCACAAAATTAAAAGTATCATGATATTTACTTATGCCGACACGTTATAAATTTTGAAAATAACTATACATATGCTTATTTCATTTCCTCCTTTAACGAAATCCTCGTGTGACTAGAAACTCCAACAATCTTTATGCCCCAAACAAACACAAATTTGTCATTTCAAACATAGATAAAGGTGGATTAATGGGGAAGAAAAAAATAACCATCCCATGAAGAAATCTTATCAATCTAGAGATGCCTTTTTTTTTTTTTCAGCTGTTGAGCAATAAACTTTGTGTAACCCCACTAACCAAAAAAAAGGTGAACACAAATAGAGAGACTTTTCTTTTTCAGAACAAGAAAGTGTACCATGGGCAATGTCAATGCCCTAGATCTCAGTGTCTCATGATCATACAAAAAAAAAAAATTATACTCATTTTCACACTTGGCCCTCATTATATTTATGTGTACACCCATAACTAAACCAAGAATTTGAAGTGATTGTCCTTTGTTGGCTAAAAATACAAGATTGACAACTAAAGAAGATCACATTGTTGGGATCAAGCAAGCATAAAAGGAACTCTTGATTGTTGACGGGACTTTATAATTGATTTAAATTTGAAAATTACAAAATTAGGGTTTCCTAAGTTCAGACCTACCTAACTAAGGCTAGCTCCTTCATAACTTTATTGTGAATGTGTTCAATTTGTTGATCAAATCTATGAGAAGTAATAGCTAAACTTCCAATTATTTGGCTTGAATTGGAAAAAACAAATAATTAATTTCAAGTATACCTTGTTAAACGAAAGTTTTATTTTTATTAGGATATAATATACTTTTCCATCAGAGCGTAATTTTATTTCGTCATATCGGGTGATGGTTTTAATAATATCACAATCGTACCTTCATAAACGCCATAGTAATTAGGTTGAAACCCATTTCATTAAGTACTCTTTTGTGTAGGGCATTGCAGGTCCTTTGTGTCGGAAAACTAAAAATTGTATGATTTGATTTTTATTTTTGCAAAATCATCTGAAACACAAGCCCTTTTGGGTACACTCAACTCTTTTTTTTTTCTTCTTTTACTATTTTCTCCCCCAAAGAATTACTTGTTATCGTCCAAAGTCGAGATTTTTCAGTGTCGCGGTTATACATAATGTCTCAATTGATTGATAAAGAGATAAAGCCAAGCTGAGAAAGCCAACATTCTAAGCCAAGGAATCATAAAAATACTTAGGAAAACGTGACATGAATATCATTTAAATTATTGGATTGGAAAGCTAGCTTAACCAAACCAATTTGATTTTGTGAGAGTGGAGACAAAATGAAGACTAAAATCTAAGGAAATTTTGAGAGATTAATAGATATGAATTTTATTATGTTTTGAGTCCAATTAGTCAATATTCTCAAGCCCTTTGTCCCATTGTGGCATATCTTCAATGTTACCCTAGCAAAATTTCATGCCTTTCCGCCATATCTTTTCCTTTTGAAATTCAGATGATATGCATTATATTTTGAGTGGTCCACTTAATTAAATAACTATTATTATTTACATCTTTTACACTATTTTTATATTTATTATTTTCTTCTATTTTTATATCTATTATAATTTAATTGATTATAAAAACTATTAAAACAATAAATTAAAGACGTGCATATTTTGGGAGTTCAAACCAAATGTTCTGCCTCAGTTTCGTTAATTGAGTTACGCCTCTACAGAATATGTTTCATTAGCCTCCCACATGATGTGGAATTTATATAAAATTGAAAAAAAATAATTAGATAGACACAAAGTTGGTAAGTAGACAAAACATCACACATTGATGGAGTTCAATGAGTTTATATATAGACAAACTAGAATGAAACTATAAGACGACGAAAATTTGTACCAAAAATCTTGGAATTTCAGAAACTAATTCTGTTATTTGAATGAGACCTCATTTAAAAATTAATTTGTCTTAATCTCCCCTGCATGGAATTAATTAACGTGAAATCTATAATATTGAATGCAGTGATCATATAACTCAGCTGCCGGTTCTATAACTTGACTAAAAAATTATATATTCGATCAGGATTGGGTTTGATCGGACCCAACTAACAGCACAACAAATGTTATTATATTTATCATGTGATTGTATTGTTACACGTTAATTTAATTTGTAATAAAGTATCAATCACATAACAAGTGCAATGAACTTAATAGTTTAATTAGTTCAAATTCAATTTGCTTTAAACTAGAATTTCCACTACTAGTAGCACATGCTGTTACTCTTTGTTGTGGCATTAATTAGTATTATTAGCCCTAAATGCTTATTGGAGAAGCTTCATCTGTATGAAATAATTATACTTTGTGCACTAATCAAGAGCAATCATTCAAAAATGGCCAAATAAAATACTATTATTTCCTTTATTATGTTGTAAAAGTCATGAAGAATTTTGTGGGTTTTTTAATGTATTTTTTTCGAAGGAGCCAAATTATATATATATATATATGTATATCTAAAATATTGTCATAGAAATAAATAAATATTCTCATTTTTTATAAAATTCAAACTCATAATCTTATTCGAAGTCTCAAGTTTACCACCAAATTAAAACTTTTGATATACCTTAATTACATACTAAGAAGGTGTGCTTTTATTTCGCCAATAAGATGAAGCTCGAAATAATCAAGAATCTTCACTTTTCAGATGGAAAAAAGGTCTCTTTTATTTAATTCTTGGTAGAAATCAAATTGTGCTTTTTTCTCGATTTAGATTAACACACACACACACACACACACACACACACACACATATATATATATATATATATATATATATATATATATATCGTGGGGTCAAAAAAGGAAAAAGAAATAATTGTTTTCACTAGGTTATAAAAAAATGAAAAATTATGTTGAACTGTTGACTGGATTTGGATGAATTTTCTGAAAAGCCCATTAATTAGTAACTCTTTCAATGTGGCATATGAACGCATACATTTTCTTAATTTTAATTTAATAATTTGGTAATTGAAAACTAGATAATGTTAAAAAAATAATAATAAAATAAATAAATAAAACAAACATATCCAAAGTATTTTTCAGCAAAGTTAAATAAAAAATAGTAACAAAGCCAAAAAGGTGCACTAACTCATGTGCAGCCAACTAGTGATCCATCTTTTTATGCTTCTCCTAAATATTCTTTATTTTGCCCAAGAGAATGTACCAGTCTTTTTACCTATTATATTAAAATGTACTTAATTCACTTTGATAATCCAATATTAAAACCCTAATCACCTAGCCGCATGAGAACTGGGTAGTTACAACTGTATATCATACAAATGTCAAATATATACATGAGTTTAAATTTTTGAGATTTTTCTAGATAATTTTCTTTCCATTGATTAATTCATTGATGAAATTCATGAATATCAAATTTGACATGATTTATATATATTCGTTGTAGAAGCACTACAAGAAATCACCTTTTTTTTCATTAGCGAAAAAATTGTAACTGGGAGATATTGTTACATGTTTAAAGTGTTTGTGATTGATTAGTGCCGTACTTCAATGTAAACAAAACAAAAAAAATAATCAATAACAAAGCATTTACTATCGGAATTGCCATAGGCGAGATCTATCAAATATACTAAATTTATAATATATTGGTTCGTCATCGAAGGAGATGTAATCTCATAGTGAAAATTATAAATCTGATTAATGACTTTTAATGTAGGAAATTATATGTATGTATAACATGATCATTTGGTTGAATTACAATGATGTGGCCTGAATTTATTTGTGATCTGACTTGTGTCCGATTTGAAGATAGTGCAATTTGAAGTGAACTTTTTTGAAGATGTCGTGGGGGGTGCGTCCCTCGTAGTATGAACTTGATGAATTCATATTGTATTTTATGGCTCATGTTCTTGGCTCAGTTTAAACTATATATGTTAGTTAGGGATATTTAGGGCTTTGGGGGTTGTGGAGCGTATCAAATTGTGAAACATGTACCATCCGAGTGAATTTTTTTTTTTTTTTTTTTTCTGTTTTGCTAAGAGATGCAAAGTTGTGGACATCTCTGATCAAACTATGTTAAATCTTGTGTTATTTTCTCTCCTTTTTCTCACTATTTTGTGGTTGTGTATGATTATTGTGCGCTAGTCTTACCAACTCAGAATTAATCAGAGAATTTATAATACGAGACAAATATAATTGTAGATTTTTTATGATTGGCCAGTTGGTTTCAATAAAATCGAGGCACGAATTTCCTGCAGAAACCTAGGCGAATGAAGGGTTTTAATATATATATATATATATATATGTGTGTGTGTGTGTGTGTGTGTTGAAATTAAATACAGTTTTTAAATGAATTAGGGTAAGGTATGATAAGTAGAATAGAACTATAGAAGCATCATTGTTTTCACAATTATCCAAGAAAGACATATAACAATAAAGAATATATATTCATTCTTGGTTTAAGGAAAAAAAAAAAAAAGATTAATTGCAGACAGCAACTGGCTTTGTCAGCTAATCGCTGTGACAGCACACTAATAAATTAAACTGGTGTACTTTGAACAACTAAAGAATAGAATATAGAACTCGAGGAGTTCGACTAATCAACATTATCATCACAAATTATATTTACAATCTTATTTGTTTCTGTTGTGAATTAAAGGAAGTATTAATTTACCACCGCCCATAGAATAAATATTATTAGTATATCACAATTAACTTTATTCTGATTTTGTTCCATAGGGACAAAACGCATTGAATCAAAGAAAGAAGATTACAAAAATATGAAGGCTAATTTCCAAGCTTTATTATGCATGTGTGGCATATATATATATATATATATGTAATTCTATGTATTAAAATGTGTTTTAAGTATAACACCGTGATCATCATTATCAGAGTCCATTAATAATGATAATAATCACAACAAGAATGCATCCCCTGTGACAACAAATCAATACATTATAAATTTAATTTTCATGATTAATTTCGTTTATAACAATTCCATTAGTAAATATTGTGTTACTAATTATTTATTAGTACTTCCCTTTACATTGAATCGTGTGCCTAATTTATCCTTAAATTTGTGACAAAATCTACCCCGTTACGAATTTTCATTAGTGAACGAGTGCTTTCTTGTAGTGAATAATAATAATAACTACTTCATAAATCATTTTTTAATTAAATTATGACAAAAGAATGATGCAATATATATTATCATAAAAAAAATAATTTTTATAGGAATTAAAACGAGTTGGGCAAAGTGAGATTCATTTTCCATATGATCCCCACCGTTTTATGATACCAACTTAGAAAAAAAAAATGATAAATAAGTGTAGTGTATGTTTACCAAATAAAAATATTAATAAATAAATAAATAAGTGTAGTGTATGCCCACTCTGTAATTTAGAGTTTAGAGTGGTGTAATGTAATGTAATATAGGCTTTGAGAAAAGACACCAACATTGCTAAGAATGTTGCCCAAAAGCCACGACTGAAAACCTTGGAATGGCAAACCGATCATGCCCCTTAGGGGACACAAATGGAAATGCCATTAGGACCACATATAAGGACCATGGAAAACACACACACACACATGGGGCTGATGATAGTGATTGTCCCCAATAAATTTAAATCGAACTAAATTTTATATGTATATATTTAAAAAATTTTAAATTTTGTCCTCCCAAAAGAAAAACGAGAATCCCTTTAATATTTAATAATTAGTTTTGCTTTCAAATAATAATTTTTGGCTATGTCCTTACACACAAATATATATATATATATATGTATATATATATACATGTATGTATATATGTATACATATTATATGACATAAAGTTTGAAAAAGAACTTAGCATGTCACATCTCATTTTACAATAGATCAAGATAAATACTCATCGATTGTTGGCCGTTATTTAATAAAAAAAATGTTTATTTTTGGTAAATATCTCCCTTGATTTAATTGGATTATTTTTTTTTGAAAATATCTCCCTCGATATAAGTGAACATTTTTATTTTAAAATTAACAATTTTAAGTGATATGTTTTAATTATACATAGTGGAAGCATAAATCTTTTATCGATGCAATATATGTATTTTTTATTATATATAAACATTTCGACTGATATAGACACGCGATATTTTAAATGATCAAGTTTGAATCCTAAAATTAAAACCCAAAATCCATTTATAATTTTAAAACTTGATGCCGGTCGAATTTTGGTTTGACCACGTGTCGGGGTAAATTGTACTTCGGGATGTTCTTGCTGGTGGCCCACCTGTCAAAGAAGGAGGAACGCACGTGAGACTAGCCGGTTTTGCCCCGGCGTAGGCTCTCCGACGCTCAAGTCAGTTGTAGGGTATTTGGAGAATATGATGAATAGTAAAGTGTTATTTTTTAGAAGAAAATGCAAAATACGTAAGATACCTCATGTGGGAGGGCATTTTGCCTATTTATAATGAGAATGAGTCTTTGATTTGATGGGGTTGATGGGGGTTGACCATCTAATTTGACCCGGAGAGTATAAGTGGACATACTTTTTGTCACATCTTGAAATCCAAAATTGCGGATGGGCCCTACTCTCATTAATAGGGCTTGATTTTTGCATTAGATGCATGTCTTGGGCATTTAATGCTTGAGATTGCACTTATAAGGGAGCATTTAAGGCACCTGCAACTTAAAGAGTCCACCTATCTTGTCAGGGCATATTTTGGTGGCTGGGGTTGTTTGCGTCTGACAGAGTAGTTGGGCCCCCTTTAGCTGTTATATGGATCAAGTACTCACTAAGGATCCAGCGGACATGCCCTCGAATGGGACATCTTTCCTCGAGGACAGCTCAGTCATTCGAGGACATACTTGGAAGCCCCCCTTTGGGAGCATAGGATCTCATTCGATGACAACTCACCAATTCGAGAACAAACTTGGAAGCCCCTTTTTGGTGGCTTACAACCTCTTTCGAGGACAGCACACCAATTCGAGGGCCTTCGGCTTCATACTTGGTATTATCTCTCCGGTGGGAAGGTGACGTGGCCTAATGGAGGGAAACTTGGTCACATCATTAATATGATGAACCCATATTCGATCTCCACCCGGTAGCCTCCAGCCCAGATACTGTCCCTCCTGTTGGCCATTAAGACGGAGAACCCATCTTTTCAAAAGGCCTCTTCTGAGTGTAAGGATGGTCACCCTGGGGGCTCCTGATCCGACACCAATAAGATATTGTCCCATCTGGCCGCCTAGCTCAGCAGCTAAGCTCAATGGGTTTTGCTCCCCTGAGGGGAGGCCTCTAAGCTGTGGAGAGGACCTGGCGCTTATAAAGCGCTCAAGCACCTCGTCTCCACTCGATGTGGGACGAATTACGACCTCATCAAAACTCATCTGTGACAATATGAGTTTGGATAAATTTTCAATTTTACCTTGATCCACACTATTAAAAAATATCAACATTTATGATATAACACGTTTGAGAAGTATTTCATTATGAACCTGTCGTAATATTTCATAAAAATGCATCAGTAAATTATACCAAAATTTAGTTATAATATATTGATTGACACACTTTTTAAGAGCCACGGCATATATGTATGTGTGTGTAATTGAGACAATTTTTTTAACAATATTGCATTATATATTATATAAATTTAGGTCATTTGTTAGCACTGCAGTTACCATCTTTAGTTTTTTTTTGGGATGAATGTTTAATTTTTTTTTTTATGAATGTTACCATCTTTAGTTAATGTTACACTTGTTATTTATTTATTTTTTTTGAAAAAATAATAATAAAGAAAATGTTACACTTTTTAATCCCAAAAATTTTGACGTGTGACTCTCCTTATTACACCAAGACATAGATATATAGGGTGAGGGGTTTGGGGGCTCAAAGGAATCTTGAATCTCCCAAGAAAATAGGTTAAATTTTATAGAATTTCTAATTATTTTTGGGAATAATAGCCAATAAAGAAGAAAAATAATAATGAATGCTTGTCTCCCAATTTTTGTTGATGATTTTAATAGTTATCATATCAGCACACGCACATGCAAAAATATCAATTCATGTTGTAAGCATGACATTATCGATAAGTAAGCAAATTATTTGATAACTTTGGACCCGAAATAATATTTCATAAAAAAAAATTATTTATGAAAATATTTCCATTAAATAAATTAATTAATTGAATCTTTTACTTTAGAAAGTTAATGGTAATTCAATCGAAATATTAACGATTAGACTTTTTTGTCGTGAAATTTTGATTGAATTGGTTTTCTTTTATGGGAAAGATAGATAATTATGTTATTATATTTCATCCATCATTCACTACATTAATTGATAATCGGTTTTCTGAATGAAAAACTATCTTGTAATTTTTTCATATAAATATATATATGTACACACACACAAGATCAAGCTTTCTTTAATATACATGCATGTATATATCAAATTAAAGTACTTTTTTCTTTATAATAATTTGTATATATCAAAGAATCACCTCCGTACCTCGTATTTATGATAAGTGGCACTACTTCGAAAAAGTTTATGAGAGCGTTGCTCGAGAAAAATACAAGAAAATAGATTTTTGGGTTTTCCCCAAAATATAGAATAAGTTATATATAGTCTGTGCTTCAACATTTAAAGAAATAAAAAAAAGTATATAATTAGAGATTGTAATTTAAATTTTTATGGCCCCCATTCTAATCATTTGGCAGAATTAAAAAGGGCCACTTGGAGTCTCCATCAGTAGTGTGGAGAAAACCTAATAATGATAAAAGAAAAAAGTGACATTTCTCCCACAGCCTTTATTTCTTCTCTACAAAGTTGAAAAACTATAAAAAGTTAAAATTAATTTTGTCGCTTATTTTAAATCTTCTTTTTATGGTGGGTATATATTCATTCAGATCAGGGCCAAATTATGTGTGTGCTGTGTTTATATACATACATATATATATATATATATATATATATATTATAAGAATATATTCATACATGTCGAACTGTGCTTTTTTCTTCCACACCCTGCGGGGAAAAAATTAAAGCAAATATAATATAGTAAGTGATCATTAACAAAGGAAGATCTAATTTACTGTGTATATATTAATGGTGGTATTTCATTAAGTATCTCGATAATACATTAAACTTTTTAATTAACATGTAATTTTATAACTTTATGAAATGTCAAAATTAACTATTGGTATACATACTTAACTGTATAACACCCTTATTTAATATTGTTGTAAAACTAAAAATAATGTTATAATGGGTCCAATTGAATGAGTTAGAAAAAAAAGATGCTCTTTGATTCGTGTTTTTTTTAGTGAAATTTTTTCTTTTTCCTTTTTTTTTTATAAGTTATGCAATTTTGTATTTACATACAGTAATTAAAAGTGATTGTCCTTGGAGTTACTACGAGTAGCTTCTAAAAAAAAATGTACATTTTGACTTTTTTCAGCTTTTTTTTTTAAAGTTCATTCAAACACAATTCTTTTTATTAAATTGCTTTTTTTTTTTAACTAGCAGTGTCGCATATTCTATGCGTGTGCAAGATATAAAAAATATATACCTTAATTTAGCACTTAAATTATTTTATGATCAAAATATAAATATATTATTAAATTTCTTTTATAAGAATTTTTTTAAGAACTATTTGACATAATTTATTAAATAATAATAAGCTAAAAATAAAAATTACGTGATAAAGAAATAAACACAAAAAGAAAAAAAAATCGGATAATTGTAATTAGAGAAATTATTTTGTGTGTGTGTGTGTGTGTGAGAGAGAGAGAGAGAGAGAGAGAGAGAGGAACTAAAAATATTAATTATTGATTTAAGAGAACTTTTTATTAAAAATGGGTTTCAACTTTCAAAATCTAAAATGATGCAGAAAGTAGTTTGTGGGTTGAGAAAATGGGTTTTCAAATTGGATCGTGATATTACAATATTGTCATCTCTATTTATTTTTTTGTTGTATGTGTTTACTAATTAAAATGGTAAAATTATCATATCAAAATTTGATATCCGAATTGAATTGATTTCATGAAAATTTTCAATATTAACGATAAATTTACATAATTCTATTTATTTCACACAGCATTGAAGGGTCAATTTTATAAAATTACAAAAAAAAAAATTTGCCATTTGTAATGCAAAAATATCTTTTTTATATAATAGTATAGAAGATAAGTCCTTCTCTTTTAAAATAAAGCTTATCCAAATGGACTCAATCTCTACTCATTGTTGTCATGAATTAGAGTGATAATTTTTATTGTTATGGCAGACAACTTAATTAAAACACAAAATTTTATCATTCTTAAATCATTATCGAATTCAATTTATTATCCCTTAATAGCTAGATACTAGTAACAAAACTTAACAAATATTATTAGTGATAATTTCATTATCGTCACTTAATTTGTTCTTACTAATATTATACATATATATATATATATATATATATATATATATTGCAGCGACATATGTGGTTGAACTAATTAAATTATTTCTGCAACCATGACATATATAGACTGTATTCAAGTCATTGTAATACGATTCTAATTCAATTTTACCCCAATAATTAATTTAATAATTATTACTAGAATAACCTATATATGATGGTAAATCACAACAAATTTGATTTGACAATTCATCTCATTTTCATCAACAATACTATATATATATATATGATGCATGTATATGAGTTACAAATTTCGCAACATGCCTTAAATTTAGAATAATTAAACCATTATTGATTAAATTAACAACAATTTAATTTTAATTCGTTAGAACGTAAGAATTATATACTTACCATCATTAAACTAATGTGAACTGATTAATTTTAAAAACAATAATTTCACATAGGATATAGATTTTCTCACCTAAACAAGCACGTAAAACTACACATATGCGTGACTTTTATTTAAATTCATCAACTATATCCATTTATTTACGAAATAAGTCACATTACGTACCAAATCGTTAGCCTAAAAACAATAAATTACAAATTAACAAAACTAGAGTAAGTGTGCCCCCAAAATAAAGAAGGGCATAGCGTTGACTTCCAAAAAATTGTGATTGGATCTATTTAAATCTTATTTACTTATGCTTAAAAAAAAAATTAGATTACCAACTATAGAATAAAAAAAGTTATTTATATTTATTTGAACCATCTAGTGTTCAACCCACTTACCGACTAATTCGGATATGCAGAGGGCTGATATGGATACAAATTTTCCAACCCAATTGTTTCATTCACTACAAGAATATATACATTTCAGTGATAGACCAATACACTTCAATTCATAATTTAGATTTCGTAATGGATTTAGTTAAAAGCAATTCAGTCACTAAATATCTTGTCCCTAGTTGTTTTATTAGTTATATTTATAATGAATTATGTCATTAATTTGTCATATATATCTTAAATATGTGACGGAATCTCTCTGTTACAATTTTTTTGTCAGTAAATGGCGTGCTTTTATGTAGTGATTCATAACTCTATGATTACTGATCGATTAATTCGGATTTGGGTATACGGAAGCCCAATATGGGACGACGCTTCTAACTCAATTGTTCAATTTATAATTTTAAGATTCGAATTTTAGAGCTTATTTAAGAGATCTATCGCCTACACTAATTGATAATCGGTTATATTTATTTATTTCTTATTTATTAGTTTATTATTAAATAAAAAAGTAAACGCAGTGATAGAAGGTTAGCGTCATGGCCCAGTGGACGGTGGTCCTGACCCGACACAGATCCTGCGGTAGAGAGAGACTCCTGTTTTTCCTGATATGCCACGATGAGTAATTAAGACCAAAAAGCGAGGGCAAAAATGGTATTTCACAGAGGGATAGCAACTTCCACTATTGGGCAATAAGCCTTTTTCAGGATACAACTTCTGAAAGCTCTGAATACTCACTTCTGAGTCTTGACCACTCAGCCCCCCCCCCCCCCCCCCCCCCCATATCCCAGTGGGCAAAATTGGAATTTCAATTATTATTGAGTGTGTGAAAAGTACAACTAATAGTTGTTAGCAAGACAATGAGAGTGACTTTGATTTGATTTTGATCAGACTTTGATTTAGATTAGGTTGTAATGTCCATACAAATAAAGATTTTGCAATTGGGGAGTATCAATGGCATTTAATTTTGGCTATTATTAATTAACAAATAGGACGGAGTCAAATATTTTTATTTGGGGAAGATACATACGTAAATATAGTAACTTAAATTTAAATAATAGTTTTTCAACAAAGTATATTGTGTAATATTCATAATTTTGAATAAAGTATTTTGCATATATTTGATGTAAGGATATTATTAACGTATAAGACTATATAAGCAAATTCATATAAAATATCAAGAGTATAATTTTTTGACTCGATCTACTTATTATTATTATTATTTTGAATCTACACATTTTCTGATTTCTAACACATTTTTTGCTAGCAAGTGAAAAGAAAAATATGCAAAGTAGTCTATTTTATTTTTTCTTTTTTGCCATAAAATAGTCAAGGAAAAAAAAAAAATCCCAGAACCAGTTTATGTATAAATAGATTGTCTCCATGTCTCCTCCTCAAGACAAAAAAATGGATTGTCATAGTACAAAACCTTGCAGATTAACAACCTTAATTATTTGACAATTGACAATACTAAAATATTCAAATTAATTTATTCTTTTCCCTCATGAAATAAGAGTCCACACCTTATAAATTTGAGAATTTTTTATTCTCACAATTACCATCTGAATTCTAAATTTTTTTTGTTCTTTCCACCCGTTTTAAAATTAAAATAACAATACCCAACGGAGTCTTTTTTCACTGATAAGATGGAGGACCTATAATTTTTAGATTTTGAGTTTGAATTGTCGTGAATGCAAGTGCTGTTCGACTTATATATTAGTAGTTCATTTATATTGACTTGATATTTTTAATATTTAGTGATGATAAACTGTAATGAGTTGTTTTTAATTTGATAATATCGATATAATCAATTGTCTTAGAATGGTGGTACATAAAAATTAAAATGACGGTAATTTAAAGGAGACAAGAGTTCTTGACCGAACCAATTCCAAGATTCTTTATAACAGTTCCAAAATACAGATACAAAATCCTGACTACCCAAATTAGTTTTAAAAAAATACGCAGAAAAAGCCGACAAAAAAAAAAAAAAACCCACCCCACCTACCCCCTAGGACCCCCACCCCCATCCCCGCCAGTGGCAGCCATTGCAATTCCACCAAAACTCCAGGCCTGTTTCCAATAACCCACCTCTCATTGGTTAATCATCATGGCGCATTTTAGCACACTCCCCCCATCATCTCTCCCCTGGTGCAATAACAAAAGGGGAAAAAAAAGAAAAGCAAAGCACAAGTATCATCATTCTTACATCCTTCGACCCCAGAAGAGAAAAGAAAGAAAGAAAGAAAAAACCAGAGAGCCCAGAAAGATTAAAAAATAGCAAGAACACCAATCTTTCACCCATTCACACACAGTACACACACTAAGAGGGAAATCCCACCAAGATTTTCACCTCAAAACCCCTTAAAGCTCGGTTCTTCACTCCTGTGCCTGCAATTTCAAACCCAAGAACACAGCTTCAAGCTTACATTCTTGCTGTTCTTGAAATGGAGAAAGTTATTGTTGTGGTTAACTGCGAGCTCAAAGCTTGTGGGATAGTGTAGAGTCCTCTCAAGCTCTCCATTTCAGTGGGGAAAAAAAGGGAATAATCTATCTCCTTTTTTCTTCATTTTATTTCACTTTTTCTTTGTGAAGAATGGGTTGCAAGAGCATGATATCTGGAAATTTGGATCCAGAGAGAAAAAGGAGTGGTGGTTTGAGAACTAAACAGGCTGGGCGTGGCTCTTGCAGAGGAAGTTAGGCTTAAGAGGCCTCTTTTTTTATTTTAATATTTTTTGAGGGGAAACAAAAAAGATAAAAAAAAAGAAGGGAAAGAAAAACTATTTTCCTTCTGGGAGGAATAATAATTCACATATTCTCTTGTTCCTCTCACTTGTGAAATTTGAATCTTTTCGTAAAAATCTTCATCTTTTTAGATACAAAAACCAAGAATATTCATAGAAATATCATTCTGCTGTTCTTTTTGGTGCATGCGGCTGTGTGCTCCATTCGGTAGTAATTGCGATGGGGTACTTGTTGAAAGAGGCTTTGAAGACTCTTTGTGGAGTTAACCAGTGGTCTTATGCTGTTTTTTGGAAGATTGGCTGCCAAAATCCCAAGTGAGTTTGTTAAAAATCACATCTTTTTGGCCTCTTTTATTGCATTATCAAGAAAACGAAAGCTAGCCCCATCTGTTTTGGTTTTATAGTTTAGGTTAATGAGGGAAAAAGAGAAAAAAATTAAAGTTAGATTTCGTTTTAGCAATTTCTATTGGTGGTCCTTTTCCTATGTTTCCAAAATTTAATATACTTTAATTTTTTTCAGTTAATTTGTGGAGTTTTGGTGAAATGTCACTGCTTGATTTGTGTTCTTGTCTCGAGTGGGATTTTGTGCTGGCCACTGATAATGGAGAGTGAATGAGAGAACAAAAAGATGAACTTCTGAGTTTCTGATATTGTATCAGCTTCTTAGTTTGCCATATTTTTCCCTCTTTGACTAGATTAGAGGACTGTGTATTGTTTGATCCGTGATTATTTGTTTAGAACTATTTGTTAGTATATGGCTATAAGTTTCCTAATTTATTTGTAACCAAGCTTTTGATATGACGTGTTACTGATTTATTAGATATGGTTATGATCTGATAACTCATGTTTTCTCTATGTTGTTGGAGTTTTCTGGTTGGATCCTTACAATTTGTCTTGAAGAATCTCAGTTTAGAGTATAAAAACAAAAAAGAAAACAGAGAAAAAAAGAAGATTTGTTTCAATATGATGAAAACCCTTTCAACTGTTATGTCTCTTGTTTTCATCTATATGTACTTTCTTTCTTGTCTGCAGCAATTTCATGTTTCTTGAAATTTTTATCATCCATTTGCCGAACTTTCTCACAATGGATTCGATTCGATTGAATGTAATATTCTAAAAGATTCAAGAATGTCTAATAACCGAACTTAATCTTGATTTTTTGCAGGCTTTTAATTTGGGAAGAATGTTATTATGAACCCGCGTCAGATTACAATGCTTCTTGGGTTTCGGCTGAAACTCGTAATCTAAAATCCAACTTTCAGACAGGGGACAAGGTGCATTTGCTTGTGAACAAAATGATGATGGACAGTCATGTTAACATTGTAGGAGAAGGGTAAAGCAATTTTATAACCCTAGTCATTTGTGATTTGTTCTTGATGTTGTGAAGAAGTGTTTTATAATTTGCTCATCTGAATTTTTTTTTCTTCAGATTAGTTGGAAGAGTCGCGTTTACTGGAAACCATCAGTGGATCCTTTCTAATAATTATTTCAGAGAAGCTCATCCACCAGAGGTATAATATAGGGTACCTTTTTTCCAGATGTGACAAATATTGAAATTCTCGAGCATTTCCTAATCAATATCATCGTTTTCTGTAAATAGTGTTGAGTAGATGTGGATAAACCTCATATCTTTTGTTGGTCTTCCAGGTTCTAAAAGAGGTTTGCCAACAGTTTTCTGCTGGTATGCAGGTATGCAACGGACATGTTCTCATTTATGTACATATATACATACACTTGTATGCATATTTATCTTATATTTTGTGTCCCCACCGTGATTTTTGGTTGTTTTAATTGATTCGTTTATTTTTTCCTCTTGATCAGACGGTTGCAGTTATTCCTGTTCTCCCTCATGGTGTTGTTCAGTTTGGTTCGTTCTTGACAGTAAGTCTTCCTTTGGTGTGTTTCCTTTGTGGACTTCAAGTACATTTTTCACTATCTGCTAAATAAATGACTTTTTTCTTTCTTGCTGTCTCAGATAATGGAGAATATGGGATTCGTAAATGAAGTGACATCATTAATACTTCAGCTGGAATATGTATCTCGTGGTGGCTCGCCTCTCGAGTCAAATGTCGTAAATGCACCTCACTTGTTCGACAATTTCAACTATGTCCCAAACGCAGGCCAGACTTCTATGGTCAATAGTAGAGCATCTTTTTCCTTAATCCAAAACGAGCTGCAATCAAATGGTGCACCACTTAACTCGACCCCGAGTCATCATCAGCCTCAACATTACCCTCGTGAACCCAAAATTGCTCCAGAAATGAAGTTGGAAAACCTTACTTCCTCAAGCCGGTTGACGAATGGAGTGGCAAAAGCTGAAGTTATCCCCTCAAATTCAGAAATATGGATGAACCAGCAAGCTTCTAGCAGTTCATCTACTTTGATCCATGAAACCACAAGGCGCATGGAACCAAAAATCTTGTCCAGTACCATGAATCATGGGAATTTTAGTAATTTTAAACCATTATCAGGTGTAGATTCTGTAGCAGATGCGAAACTGGCAGCCAATGGGAACATTAAAGCTCAGCACCTAGACTCTAGAAATGTGATCTTTTCTAAAACCGAGGCTCCTACCTCTGAGTACAACGAGCATAATGTAAGTATGGCTGAGCTCATTTTCGATGATATGTACTTCCAGCGTGAATCGGGCGATGATTTGTTTGATGTTTTGGGGGCTGATTTCAAGAATAAATTATTCAGTACATGCTGGAACAGCAGTAGATTGAGCAACCAATCAGCTCCGAACGTGCATGATAATTTGCCATCCAAAAAGAATTTGGCTTTTTCAGAAACGTATTCCACTAGCCAAGTAAATTCAGAAAGCGGGATTTTCTCCTCGACCGGGACTGACAATCTGTTGGAGGCCGTGGTCTCTAAGGGTCACCCTTTGGCCAATCAGAGCACAGATGACAACGTTTCTTGCAAGACGACATTGACAAGTACGAGTGGCTCGTCTGCACCCAATAGCACCTCGCTTTCCTATGGTCGGTTTGGGGTCTCTGAGTTATTTGGTGCTCCGAAATATCTTTCAAAGGCAGGGGCCATGAGTTCTTGCTCATTGAAGACAGGGTCGTCTTCCATGGAAGAATCCGGGACATATTCCAGAGGAAGCTCCCTTTACGGATCACAAATAAGTTCTTGGATCGAAAAGGATCAAAAAGCAAAAAGTAACAGTGCCTCGACTGGATATTCCAAGAAACCTGATGAAACTGGCAAAACGAACCGCAAGAGGCTTAAACCAGGTGAAAATCCAAGGCCCAGACCAAAAGATCGACAAATGATCCAAGATCGCGTGAAGGAACTGAGGGAAATTGTGCCTAATGGGGCGAAGGTAGTAACTTTTATTGCCATTTTGTAATGCGACAATTATTTTTAGCAATAATTACAGTTCCTTGCCCTGTTACTACATACATTTACACAAATATCCCCTATTGGTCTTAGAATTACATATACAGCTCTTATAACTCATTTTCACCTTACAGTTACTCCATTATATTGATTATCTATTACACATAGTTAAAAGATTGTGGGTATATCCAAATTTCTTAGATAAACTTTTTCCATATTTGATTACGTTAGGATGATCAAAAGGCGGCATTTGACATTTTTAAACTAAGAGGGGAAGTTTGCATAATTACACGTAGCTATAGTAGAGGTCAGTGTAATTGACCCTGCTCGTAATTTGTTTGTCATTTATACGTCTTATTTTGTTAACAGTGTAGCATTGATGCTCTCCTCGAACGGACTATCAAACATATGCTTTTCTTGCAAAGTGTCACGAAGCATGCAGACAAGCTGAAGCAAACGGGAGAGTCCAAGGTGCGGGAGATACTATTTCAAACTTTTTAGTCGGACCTTATGTTCTAAAAATCTGCAGTGAATACTTATATTTTTCGTTTGTTAAACTTTCAGATTATTAGCAAAGATGGGGGTTTGCTTTTGAAGGACAACTTTGAAGGGGGAGCTACATGGGCCTATGAAGTAGGTTCACAATCTATGGTGTGTCCAATCATAGTCGAAGATCTAAATCAGCCCCGTCAAATGCTCGTGGAGGTAAGTCAACCGCATATTTAATCCAAGGCCGGAGACTTAATCCAATGGCCCTTGTTGGTTGAAGTTACATGAAACTAACCATTATTACATGCTCATGGATACTTTTTCCTTTCGCAACAGATGCTTTGTGAAGAAAGAGGTTTGTTTTTAGAAATAGCAGATATAATTAGAGGACTGGGGTTAACCATTTTGAAGGGTGTCATGGAGACTCGGAACGACAAGATATGGGCACGCTTTGCTGTTGAGGTAATGCTTACGTATGGTTTCTTTCATATTTAACAAACTGTACCTACCATTGGGGTTTTAGAGGGAAAATGACGTTAATCAGAAACTTATGTGAACTTCCCAGTTTACCCTTGGTCCAACAGTCTTTCTGTCTGACGGACTAAAACACCATTTGTAATATTTTGAAACTTGGAGGGTGTCTAAATGTAAAGTACCCTATGTTGCAAGAACATCTCAAATAAGATTTTTAATTACACTTTCTTTTCAACAGGCCAATAGGGATGTAACAAGAATGGAGATCTTCATCTCATTGGTCCGCCTCTTGGAGCAAAGTACAAAAAATGGCGCCTCGCAACCACCCAATAACCGCATCAGCAGCGAAAACGTGATGGCTCAACAATTTCACCAAGTCGCCCCAGTTCCCGTGACAGGTGGGCCCCGCAGTTTGAACTGATGAATTTATCTGGTACGGGTTGTGTTGAGAGCGAGAAGTTAGAACTTGAAGGATCGCCATGACTAACACACCCACCAGACATGTCATTAGTCCTAGGATGTTGCTTTGCAGCTGTAATGGGGACAAATAGGAAACGAATTAATCCTAGGATTCGAGCTTCGTTTTCAGGTTGCCTTAGCGCTATCGTGTTAGAAAGTTGGCGGATGGTCGGCGTCGTGTGTAGTTTATTTGTTGTATTTTTCTTGTGCAACTCTGCTAGTTTCTGTTTAGTTGGATGGATGATGTGGTAGATATGGGGATAAAAGAGCGAGCAAGGTTTGAGGGAGGGGTTTATGTCTCCAATTGGCAGTTTGTTTTTTTTTTTTTATAACAATCTACTAATGTATAGTAAGGTTGGGGCTGTGACAATTAGGATCAACTTTGTGGTTTCATTGTATTGTTTTTCCTATTTTTATCAGATTTCTGGAATTTTTTCTTCAATGTTCGAGTTATGTCCCTTTTCCCCTTCACTAATCTCTCTCTCTCTCTCTCTCTCTATATATATATATATATATATATATATATTGCGATCTTGTTTTCTTCCGTTACGTGCTGTCTAAGCTCTCATTTTTAGTTAGGCATACAAGCAACTTAAAACAACTTGCACAAACACTGATTCTATTAGCGTCATCAAGGGTTGAGAATATCTCATAAAGGGTTGGTGGTAGCTCACTCAGGCCGAACAATGCACAATTGATAAATATTTATAACAATTGTATAAGGCAATTGAATTGCAGACTTCAAACATTAAATTTATGAAACTATATGAAAGTAAGTTTCGAACCACTCGATCGCTACCCTAGTGGTGAGTTTCGAAATATTACATTGCAGCTTGAAATTTTCTCAAATCAAAAACTTTGTTGGAAATAAAATAATCACGAGAATCAAGACTTGTTGCAAATGTTATTTTTCGACGTTTTTTTGAAGGATTGTTCGTCAAGAATTTCTAGCAGTTAGATCTACTGGAAGAAAAATGGTCATTAAGATCAATAGGCATTGACCCCACTGATTGAAATTTCTGATTATACTATTGGATGGAGTTATTAATAGATAAGTTTGAATTTGTAGAAAATAATTATAAGTGGCAATCACAAAAGTATAGATTTTTAGTGGATATCTTGGACAAGTTAAAGAAAGACACTTAGACCAGGGACCATATAGAAAATAAAACTTGTTGACCTAACCTAATAATTATTAATATCATGTGCCCAAATTAATGAAGAAAACCAAAAATTATTCACCACCCAGATGTCACTCATACAATGAAGAGAACATGTTGACAACTAATCAAAACATGATAGATAACTATTAAGCTGATTTGTCCCCATTCAAGGCTTTATAAGACTTTTAGAGTAGCTATTGTTATTATTATTATTATTATTATTATTATTTTACTTATTGACTTATGTTGCTATTACTATTAGGGTTTTATTCATGTTACTCATATGGTACAACTTAATTAGTATTTTTATTTATTGAATTTAAATATGATGATGTTAAAAAGTATTTTAAAAAAAAAAATATTACGTCATAATACTCGATTCAACGGTTAAAAATTCAGTTTGGTAGTACCCAACTGTATAGCATATACCCTCCCTACGATTAGATCAAAAGGTATAACTATTATAAATAACCCAATTTTATTTTTATTTTTTTTATATTATTGGAAATGCACACGCTATCAAAAATTACTATATAGTAACAAAATATTTGGTAGCAATAAAAAAATTATATCTATTAACGTGTTAAGTAATAATACTTTTGATTTTGCCATCAATGATACTTATTAGGTGAAACAATTTTTCTTTTGTTATAATATAGCTCAATAGTAAAAATAAATTAGTATATTAATTATCTCTATTGATAAACCGTAACACCATCACAAAAACAAATTGGTAATAGAAAAATTGTCACTCTGAATTTATGATAAGAATTTTGTTATCAATAGTTCAATACCAATTATCAACGACGAAAATTTAAGTACAATTTTTTTTTGTTACTATTGACTTGTAAATATTATTTTTTAACAAAACAATTTTTTTTGTACTCAATATATATAATTTGACAAAATATTATACCAATCATCACTTTCGAATAATTTAAAATATAAAGTGCATAGAAAGCTTGTGCCATTTATGCGATCTTGCAACAGAACTAGAACGATGGTCTCCATTCCGGGCTCCACAACCATTGCTGGGAACTACAGGCTTAATTAAAATGGGATGTTGCAATAAATTTGCTGAATATCCAAGTCATTTTGAAAGGAACTTCTCTTGCAGTTGTAAAAAAGTTGATTGAGATTTGAGAAAGGCTTAAGGATCATATTCCCCTAAGTCTCACTTATATTTGATGGGAATTTTGATCATTCCCATATATTCTGAAGAATAATTCAGAAAAAAAATTACTGGGGTGAGGCCTCATATGATATCATTTTCAATGAAATATTTACTATTTTTCATGGCAAAATTTAGACTAAGCAGGATCGGATTCAGCAACAAATATCTTTTCATTATCAAGATTACGCAACAAAAATTCCTTCTTTAAATCTGACTATAAGTTTTGAAGTCAACCTGTTTGATGTCTGGCCTAAACCAAACTTTTTATAGTTCTTCCCAGAATATCAACACTTCCATAGCTAGAAAGCAAATTGAGGCCTGCTGAAGTTGTAAAGTCTTGTCATGTACTTATAGAACTGAACAATAATTGACAGTTTGAAATGATCTTATTGAGGGGCAAATGCTATTTGGGATAACTGTCATTCGTGGGGCGCGTTGATGCCAAAAGAGACGTTATCTGTAAGAAAAACTGTATACAGGGACGACGAAGTCAGAAACTTCAATTTAAGATCAGAATTATACACACACACACACATACATACATATATATATATATATATGTATATGTATACAGTCTTAATGGAGTTGTGGGATACAACACGTTGGAATGAGACGTATACGATAGACTACAACATAGATAATCAGTCATATCCATGCTGTTGTAGCTGTAAAATATTCTATTTCATGGGCTCTAACTGAAACTTGAGAAGACAGTCCCTGAAAATCCTAAGTTGTAGGAGACATAAGGAACATATTCGTCGTTTGTTTCTAGCAGATAAACTGATTGATGGCAGAACTATAGTCATACAGCTTTGTAAGAAATTAGTGTCCAAATCAGACAAAAGCTGTAGACACACATCGTGTCTGGGGCATGGATGTCGTTTGAAAACATCATACGGTTCTTTCATCCTCAAAAGCAAAGATTAAATCTAGACTCGTACGATGGTAAAAATATAAACTATGTACTTCAACTCTTTTTTTTACTCTCGAACCCTCTCCCTGTCATGTGCTTATTTATTTAACAAGCTCACGTGTTGCCTTAACTCCTTTCAGTTGTACTTGCGTTTTAGCTAAGTCAGCTTCTCGTAAGATATTTTGTGTGAGGACAGTCATCTCTTGAAGTCCTTATCTTGGAGGACTCTGCGCAGACGTTATAAACACTGTAATATACATTGAATACAGGGTAGGTTTCACGTGTGCAGCTGTGTGTATATGCGTAACATTTCATACACACTTGAAAAAAATATTCAATTCGGATTGAGATAATCATCACATATAATGCTAAGTGGCCCAATTAATCTACTATTCGTAGTAAAATTTCCAGAGCATGTTTCATCTATACCAGAAGCAAAATGCTATTTTGTGGCAATTTCAAAAGATTTTTTTTTTTTTTTATGCTTTTACCTTTAGTCTCTCTTTTGTGGGCAACAGATATAAAAATCCAAATGTGAAGCCCGCTTTTGAGTCATCTTGCTATATCAACCCCTTCTTTTTATGTAACTTTTTCCTTTGTACTTGATGTGGTACAACTACAAAAAGGGCACCAAAAAAAAAAAAATGAATTTTTAAAAATTGAATATATTCTTTTGGTCATATCCATAAGCGTTCGATTCTTATATAAGTCATTGGGTTATGGACTTGAACTGCACACAAGCACTAGTGATAGCTTTTCGTGTAAAATCTTGTTTTCTTGTCATAGTCTTACATGATCATGGAGATTGAGACGGGAAATATCGAGAAAGCGAGCATTTTTATGAGAGGATTGTTGTGGCTTAAAGGGATTTCATCGAAGTCACTAGATAAAATATACGAAATTTCTAGGCGGGCCGTTGAGATTGGTAAAGAAGATCCGAGAAGATTGATCCATTCACTCAAAGTTGGACTTACAATCACCTTAGTTTCTTTTTTCTACTATTTTCAGCCTTTGTATAGCAGTTTTGGTGTCTCTGCAATGTGGGCTGTGATGACTGTGGTGGTTGTTTTCGAATTTTCCGTTGGTATGTTTCTATATTTTCTTTATTTTGAAAATAACCCTCTTGAAAGTTCATAACTTTTATAATTACATTGACTTCCCCTGTACTTATACATAATCACATAAACATTTCTTTTAATTATACAATTACACTTACCTCCCTTACAACTTATTCTTTCCTTACAGTTAGCCCCTTATATTGATCACTATACACATCTAAATAACCCCTTTTAAAACCTTTTAGCTGCCTTTTCAAATATTCCCAAGTTTCACCACTACTTATTCCAAGAATCTCTAAAAGTAAGCACTTGAAAAATGATGGCGTAAACGATTAATGCTTTAAGTTGTTCTGTTTAGGGGCGACGCTCGGAAAAGGCCTAAACAGAGGGATGGCGACCCTGGCAGCCAGTGCACTCGGTCTCGGAGCTCATCACTTAGCTGGTCTAACAGGAAAAACCAGCGAACCAATACTAATCGGGCTATTTGTCTTCCTACAAGGTACATACATTATATACTCTAGAAAAATTTACCAACTTCTTAGAATTCTTGAATCTTTAGTCCATTGTTAACTCATATGTCGTGGCATTTTGCAGCTGTGGCATCAACGTTCATACGGTTCATTCCCAAAGTAAAAGCTCGATACGATTATGGAATGCTTATATTCATCTTGACATTCTGTCTGGTTTCTATATCTGGTTATCGAACCGATGAAATACTTAAGTTGGCTCAGAAGAGGCTGTCAACTATATTCATTGGTGCATCAACTTGTGTTATCGCAGCCATTTTCATATGTCCCGTATGGGCCGGGGAAGATCTTCAAAACCTTGTTGCTTCAAATGTAGAGATACTTGGGAGTTTCCTGGAAGGTATATATATATATATATATATATATATATATATATACTATATACCGCATACATATGCGCATTTTATACGAATTGTGGTATAAAGTAATGATACATTGACATTAGTTAGGGCAGCCTAAATACTTGATCATTTATACGAACTTTCGCTTTGAACCCTCCTGTTTATGATCGAAACTGACAGAATCTTTCATCAATAGATTTTAATAACGTTATAATACATGCAACGATGATTTGAAAATTTTTTTAGAATGTAAATGATGGCATCGTGAAACTGGTGGCGACTTCAGAAATATAAATTACTAAAGTCAAGCAATATTATATTATTTAAACAAATGTGTATGATGTCAACTAAAATTATCTTAGATTGTAGTTATCGGGTCAAATGATATATAAATGTACATATATATATATATATATATATATATTCAAATTTGAGTAACCCCCCCCCCCCCGCCCCCCAGGTTTTGCAGATGAGTGCTTTGGAACAGCAGGGGCTGCTGCACAAAATCAGAGAGCTCCTGTTAGCCTGAACAGTGTTCTTGATTCAAAATGCAATGAAGAAACCTTGGTAAATTCATTTTTCCTGTCACAATGTTTTATAATATAAGTTTTTAAAAGATCAAATTTTATTTATTTAATTTCCATGATTTCGGCTATTTGATCTTTATGGCAGGCTAATTTTGCTAGATGGGAACCAGGGCATGGAAAATTCATGTATCGGCATCCCTGGAAACAATACCTAAACATTGCAAATTTGACAAGGCAATGTGCTTGCAGGGTTCAGGCCCTCAATGGCTACATCATCTCGAAAACTCAAGTAATTAATTTCAAACCTTTTTCACCATTTCCTTTTTAATAATAATTACAACGACCTCCCCTCTAAGTATGTGTGTTTACGTACGCAAGTACCTCCTCTTGATCTTAAAATTACGCGTAAATTCTTTTGTAACTTATTCCTATCATACAGTTATCCCTTTTTACTATTGTTACAGATAATTAAATGATGTTATAATTCAAATTTTAATTTAAGCTTTTCACATTGTTCTCGCATGTATGGGTGCTATTATTCAATATTAAAACTTTTTTTTTTCTCAAATTTGATTGGAAGGAGGTATTTATAATTTTGAGATTAAGCGAAAAAGTTTATTTAATTATATATAGTTACGGGAGAGGTCAGTGAAATTGACTCATCATTCTTGCGACCACTTTTGTACCCTTAGCCATCACGGATAGAGCCGGTAGGAACAGTTATCTCCCTTGACTATATATTATTTATCAAAATTTAAAATTCACGACTTAAAAATAACGAAATCCATTTAATATTTTGTAAAACGTTAGTCTCGCTATCCAGCTCTAGAACTGGTGGCCATACTCAGAAATTCAATCAAAACTTGAGATTTCGTAGTAAATTAACTCAAGTTAAAATAACAAAATCGCATTTTTTATTTTTTGTAAAAATTCAATCTCGCTTTCTGGCTCTGTCCTAGGCAGTCATACTCATAACTTCACTCAAACCTTGAAGTTTCCTAGTAAATTAACCTTGCTATATATACTGTTGCAGGCACCACAAGAGATCCAAGGCATAATCCAGGAGGCATTTTCAAGCATGAGTTCAGAGTCTGGAAAAGCACTAAAGGAACTGTCCTTGGCCATCAAAACAATGACCCAACCATCCTCTTCGAAATCCCATATCGCGAACCTAAAAACCGCGTCCAAAAACCTGAAGTCATTACTAAAATCCGATTCGTGGGAAGAATATAACAATCTCTTGCAAGTGATACCAGTTGCTGCAATAGCATCATTGTTGATTGACACTGCTGTTTGTGTTGAGAACATTGGTGATGCGGTTGATGAGCTTAGTTCCTCAGCAAACTTCAAGTGTTGCAAAGAGAACAATGAAGGGGATTCAGACAAGGAAAATAATAAGAAGGATTTGAATTTTGAAAAGGTTGAATTGGTTAGTGTTACAATTGATGGTGGAGACGTTGCTAGGGTGGAGGGCCAATCCTCCATTGAGGTTAATAGGCAAATCTTGAAAATGTAGTTTTATGGAATGTGTAGGGGTGGTGTTACTAAATTTAAGCTAGGAAAATATATGTTGATCCGATTAGGCCGAACTCAATAAGTTACGTGGTATGTGTAGTCTGATTTATGATTGGTCGCTCTGCTTAAAGTGCGACCAAACAATAAATTCATTTTTCCTATAATTCATTTTTCATTTGTGTCTATATGTTTTTGAACTCTTTAGTGAATTACAAGATGACTCCTTTACTGATAGAAAAATGTAATACTCAGTGAAATCCATCGCTAGACAAGTTGTGTGGTTAATTACATTTCAGTAAAAAAATTGTTAGTATACCTTGTCACTGATTAGTTTTGGGACAAAAATAAAGTTTGTAATAGGGCTGAATTTGAGACAAAATTTTGGATACATATATAAAGTGTTTTCATCACTAATCCGTAACAAACTTGCCTTTTGTAATGGATCTACGATGGACCAAAAAATTGTCACAAAAGCACCACAAGTTTTATCATTAACTTTCCCACTATTTTCTAATTCGGTTAGTATTTTATCACAAAATTTATTATAATCTATACTGTTATAAAATGGGAGAGCTTTTTTAGTAATTACTTTTGGTCTGATAAGTTTTTGACCCATCAATTTCTTTTTCTTTCGTCTTTATTTTCTCTCATCTCTCTTCTTCCACATTCTTTTTTATTTCTCTCTCCCTGTCTCGCTTCTCTTGCTATCTATTTTATTTTTTTTATCTTTCAATGCTCTTCAATATCATTTTTTAAATTTTATTTGTCATTGTTTTCTCAATTTTTACTTTAAATTACTTTATTTTTACTTATCACTAGTTTTATAAATCTATTAAAAACAGTTAAAAATATTTCAATAATATAGATACTACCAAAAATTTAGTATGTCATTAAATTTTACTATTTTTTTTTATCCGTGATAAAATTTTGTTCGTTATATATTATTAGCTAGTGAAAGGTATTTTTCTTCATAGTTTTAAAATTGGGTTAAATGTGAAAATCACTTCAATCTTTTGGGTGATCTGCATTCTGATATCCAATCTTTACGAATGTGCATTAGTAGTACCAAATGTATTGAGATGTGCTAAATGATAAGTCTGTCAAATGTTCTGTTGAATATTCTACGAATATTTTGTGTGATACCATTAAATATTTCATGTAGTTTGATTAGACAACAGATCAATGTGTCATCGAAGCACATTTTGAATAAATTGGATGCTACTAGTGGCCTTCAAAAAATTAGGTAGCAAACTACAAATTACCCCAAGGTTGGGATGATTTTAGCATTTAATCCTTTAAAATTCTCCAAAATCTCGCATAAACATGCGATGCAACACTTACCCTCCGTTTGGTTTTAGAATTTTGATAAGGAAAATAAAATAGAAATTTTTTTTTGTGCTTGAAATGATGATACTTTATATTTTTATTTTTCATCATTTTCATTTTCCTCATCAAAATCCTTATTCCAATCATAGCCTTAATGGCAAAGGCAAAACACCAAAGAAACACACAATTATTCAATAGCCGAAAAGTTGGGGGAAGATTAGTTAAAGTGTAAAAAGTGAAGGGCCACCGCAGAAAATGTTGACTATGAATTCGACCCACAAATTATATATAATTATTGTCCAAAGCAAAGTCACTCAACTTATCACAATTTAATTACAACATTATAAGTGGGCTTAATTATGAAAAGGAGACGTAGTCGAGTTTTTATACAATAAATTAATTATGAAGAAAATGGGACACTAATTATGGTGCTTTTGAGTTGTTTTCCACTAATTGAAATGCCACTATAACTTTGTAGTAATTAGATTTATAAATCGAGAAAGGATCCACTTATCATATCAAATTTTATAATCATATATGCTGTATGACTTATCATACCGACAACAGATTAAGTTATCCTAATCTTTTTTTTCTTCTCCCACTTATAAAGAGAGTGTATCAAATTTGAGTTAATGATCTATAACTTATTTGTCCAAAAATACATGATGTTATCACATCAAAAAAATTTCGACGGAAATTTCAGATAAAAAATCAGTCGGAAATGCCACCATTGCAGTTCCGCCAACTTTTGCGATTGAAATTTCGACGGTCAATCTTTTTCCCTACAATTTTTTATCGGAAATTCCGGCAGATTTATCCCGTTATAAATTGATGGTTCGGGACTTAGATCTTAATCTACTTGTAGATGTTATTGCAAAGGTGGTATTTGATAATCATTCTATGTGTTTTAGAAAATTATAAAATTCAATTGTTGACGTCATGATGTAATAATTAATTATTATTATTTTTGTCGTCTCAGTCATTCGGTTATAATTCATTGACTGACAAATCTGGATCGGGTACTGCAGAGGCCTGTTATGGAGGCGACTCTCCCAACTCAATTGCTCCATTTACAACTCCAGGATTAATAATTAATTATTAATAGAATTAAGTTTTTGAAAAACTGCATCGTATTTACTTTTTAGAGTGAGATATTTTGTAAATTGAAAATGTAAACTCCCTTGTTTAAATTTTGGACTTAGCCCAATTATTGTCCTTTGTTTTAGCCCATTTAACTTACTTTTCACATTTCCACTGTTTTGTGTTACACAATGGGCCACAAATTGAGATGGGCCATTCGGATTTGGGATGAAGAGAAAGTCTTAAACGTTTTACATCTCGAGGCTCGAGCTAATGTGCTGGATTTACCATTTTACCCTCCCAACTTCGATTTAGGGAGTGTTTGCAAATGCAAAAAGAAAGTGCTTTTCCTACTTCTATTGGAAAAAAAAACAAACAATTTGTTTTGTGTTTTTTTTTTATTTTTGTTGAAAAAAATTAAAATAAGTTAAAAGTTGAAAGCAATACTCAAAGTTAATTTTTTCAACTTTTAGTTATTTTTTTCGAAAGTCAACTCCCATTTTTTTTTTTCTTTTCAACACTATCTATTTTTACTATTCAACTTTTTCTACAACTTTAACTTTTTCAAAAATAAAAGTGTTTGTAATAAGAAATTCTAGAGTCGCTGGAAATAAAAAATACGAAAAGAGGGAGAGGACGAGTTCCCAAAGGGGCAAAATTGAAAGTTTACACCATCACAAGCTTTTATTCTTTATTTTTTTTTTTATCATACTTAAAAATATCGTTGACCCATTTTTAAGTCCAATTTAACAAGTATTATCATTTTACTTAAGGTACTTAAATTCATGTAAATATCAACGTAGAATTCTTGGGTCAACATTTCTTTATTTATTTAATTATTTCAATTTTAATTACATCAAAATTCTAATGCATACGTTAAGCCACTTTTTCCATACCTACTCCGTACTAGTCGCTCTCCACGCTGTGCGAATTAAGATAATGACCCTCGAACTTAATTTCTTCACTTAAAATACAATTAATTTCTACATCTTTGTATTTAAATTAAATTAATTTATACTCGTGCTGTTTGCTTAATTAAGTCTCCCTCCATATGATAACGACCCTTAAACTTCCTTCACGAAAAAAAATAAATAAATATGCAAGTCTTTGTATTTTAAAATTAAATTAATTTATAGTCGTGTTAGAATTGCCTAAGCCTCCATGCTGGTCTTGTGACGAAAAGGAAATGAAAAGTGAATGGGACCTACTCAAAAAAGAGAGCAAAACAATGCGTGATGTTACATGCTAACGTATCGTGCGGAGTGATCCTAAATGACCAGTTGGCAGTTGGTACCCGAAGATCGGAAAATTTTTGTTCGAATCTGATTTGATATTACTCAATTAATTTTATAGTAAGTATTATTATAATTTTATTGGGATTGATCACTCTTTTTTAAATGTATATTAATTACATGATAAGTGTAATACACTCGTTACGTGATTAATTTGGACGTGGCCAAATCCGCTACAAACCAGAATTTCTCAAATCATCACCCCCTTGAAAAGTGAAAAAGGAAAATTTTAATTGTAATTAATATAACTATGTTTTGAATTTAGGGCGAGTTTGAGATGACTGCCAGCCGTTGCGGGTTAGTGTTCCCGTTGAACATTAAACTTTGAATCAAGTTCAAACAAAATTAGCTTGAAAATGCATTTTAGCCATTGTGGGACAAACATTAGATACAGGTGTTCTATCTCACTCCTTGGGCCACCTTTGTCGGTGTTGTTTATCTAGGATTTCACCACAGGCCACAAGAAAAAAAGGGGCCAGATAGTGACTATAAGTGTTGGGTCATTTCAAATAAAGTTACATATGGCCACTAGGGAGCTAGTACCAATCATTGTGTGATTTCAAGCGCGTCCTTAGTATCTGCGAAAGTTTTTACATGCGTTTGATGCGAATGTTACTTATAAACCAATTTAAGTGTGAAATTTTTTTATTTATTTTACTAAAATACACGACATTCGAAGATTTATGAATTATAATATATATTGACGCATAACTGAAGTTCAGAAATAATGCATGTAAGATTTATTCCTAGTTTCGAATGATAATATGCATACATTGTGATATTCATAGAAAAAACAAAAAAAAAAACAAAAAAGCGCGCACACACACACTAGCATGCTGAACGACTTCCAAAATGCCACGGATTTTGAAGTCCCATCTCCATAGAACATGATCCCAAGATTGTGCTGCACACACACACCCGTGTGGGTGTGTGATTGACACAGATATCGTTAAGATTATGCAGTCACATGAAATATTCTAATGTTACCTATGACCCAAACAAACTTCTTTGATTTCTCAAGATTCAAGAAACGAAAATTGGACAAATCAAAACAAGAATATCTAGATTTTTTTTCTTCATTTTTTAAATTAATTAATACAAGAATCTCTAGAATTAATACTGACATCTTCTACGTACCATATATGTTAACGATCTTTAAAATTTTCCATTCCACTCAATATTGAACTGTGTCTTAAATACCGTTGTCTTTACACTATCCACAGACAAGTCCATTTTACCAACAATTCTTCTTTTATAAGTATTAATGATAGCGACTCATTTCCACTCCAAGTCTCCTCTCTCTAGCACCATAAATTGGAATGATATATATATATATATATATATATATATCTCTATCATGTATTGGGTTATCTGAAATTCAAACTTTATTTACATTATTTGTAAGCGTATTTTGGTAATTACGCAACCAAAGAGTGTGAAATTTCGCTGTTTTCGTTTAATGGAAAAGTTAAATCTTTCGATTTAACTTGATCAATTATATAACAAGTGTAATGAGAAGATATGCAATCCTACTTGATGTTTGCCTTCTTTTTTTCTTCTTCTTGTTTTTTTAAAGAATATTTGTATTTTACTATTTGAAAACATGCCAATTACATGATCATTTGCTTACTCTTAATAAAATTTTATCTTTTTATTTTTATTATTCACATTTCCACACTAACACCATCCTATTATGAATAATAGAAAATTCTTGTCCGCACCAGGTTCGTCCACATCTCAACTACTAATGGCAAGTGAACTAACACTTGTTACATGATTGATTGGGTTCAACCAAGCTGGACTGTTAATGCGAATTTTATTTCCATACTTAAGTAGTTGAAGTCTTCAATTAAATAATAATTCAAGTATAGTTTCAATTTTATACGAAAGGGCAAAAACAAAAACAAACCTAATTTTTGACCTTAAAAATTAAAAATATAAATAAACAGCCCCTTCAATATTCTTTCCGCCAGATAGTATTCTCTAAATGCATGCATGCTTCATTAGCTAGGATCTACAAAGATCAAGTAACTTAGATTTTCATTAAAAACCAACAACTTGATCAAGAACTTCAAATTATAAGCACAAAAATAACCATATTTTTCCATGAAAAGCAATAAAAATAAAAATAAGTAATCACTACCACGATAAACCTCAAACATCAACATGGCAGTCCATGATCAACTGATACTTAATCCCCACCACCGCCGTCAGCCCGGCGGCGCCGCCATTATTCTTGCTTCCAAAATTAATATACGCCGGACAATTCACATACAAATCGTACTTGCCGGAGATAAACGTCCCCACCTTCCACCGTATCCTGCCTTCGGCTCGAATGTTCACCAGCACCGCCCCGGCGATCTCGTCTTGGATGAGCGCCACCCCATTCTCCGGCGCCAACGGGACGGCGTTGCCGCACAGAAACGGCGACCAGACGGTGATCTCCTTGTGGCCCTGATAGTTCGCCGGGAGGAGCGTTGGGAGGGTGATCTGCTGGCCGTGGTAGGCGGCGTAGACGTCGACGCGGTCGTAGTAGATGCCGATCCTGTCGTTGGGGTTGCGGGCGGCGAGGGTGATCTGGAGGTTGGTGGTGATGGTGTTGCCGGCTGCGGCGGAGAGGTTGAAGCAGAAGACGGTGGCGTCCTGGAGGACGAAGTGGGGCTTGGTGGGGCGGAGGATCAGCCACACCAGGAGGATGATGAAGAGGACTATTATGATGAGGCCGACGAGGGCGAAGAAGAGGCGGCGGTAGAGCTTTTTCGGTTCGTAGTGGTGGTGGTGGCCGCAGCCCTTCGCCGACATGGTGGATGGTGGTGGTGGTGGAAGTGGCAGCGACGGCGGTGGCTGGTGGGGGGATGAGCCGAGGAGGGGAGAGTTAGTTTAGTGAGAATGGTTTAGAGTTGTGTGTGTGTGTGTGTGGGGTGAGATGCAAGAGAGAGTTTTCTACGTGCTTTGGTGACGTCTAATTTATAGTACAATATGTAAAGCGGATCGAAGGATCTGATTTTTTTTTAAAAAAATGTGTATATTTATTTATTATAAGTCAAGGGATTACTCAAGATATCAATAGTTAATTTAACGTAG
>JAOWBU010000140.1:0-50000 GCA_026212405.1 Petrea volubilis | reverse complement strand
TTATTTCAAGAAAAGGGCTCTAGGACTCATGTAATAAACTATGCTAGTAAAAATAATTCTAGTGGAATGGTCCCCCTCAGAGCAAGCAATTTTGATGCATGCTAGCCCACAAAGTGGTTGGAGTGGGGGACACGAGTAATCAAGCACAAGTATTATTATTGCTAGTAATATTTGCATATTACTAGCGAGTCCACAATTAAAAATAATAATTTAATTTAATGATATATTAAATTTTTTTTGATAGTATTTATACTATCAAATTATTCTTAATTATTTTAATAAATTTACAAATTAGTGATAAGTAAATATAAAATAATTTAAAATAAAAACTAAGAAAAATATTATAAAGAAATTAAAAAATGATATTGAAAAGTATTGAGAGATAAAATAGAATAGAGAGGGGAGAGAGGGAGGGATAGAGAAAATAAAAAGAAAGTGTAAAAGGATAGAAGGTTAAAAAAAAGAGAGAGAAAAAATTGACAGACAAAAAAAATGATCATACCAAACTAATTACTAAAGGGTGTTGGCCATTTATTTAATAGTATAGATTAGTAAGTATAAGTGCGTACTCGATACGTAAATAAAATAAAAATAAAATAAATTTTAATTATACATTTGAATTAATTATATAAGATATAATTTTTTATCAAAACAGTTATAAAAAATCAAATAAGACTTATTATATAATTAAAGAATAAATCAAATACATATTATATATATATATATATATATATATTTAAGTTGAATAGTGGAGAGAGACAAGAGAAAGCTAACAAAACATTGCCAAATAGTTTAATTAGAGGAAAGAGAAAAAAGATGACGGAGAGGAGGGAAACAAAAAGTAAAAGTCAGATCAAATACATCAAATAATTATTTGAGAATTGTGATACTTATATAAAAGAGTTTAGATTCTTAATCAGGGAAAACCCTAGCTTGGTCCAGGTTTGGTAACATCAGAACTAATGATGTAACGATTATATTACATTTATTTTATAATTTATTAAGTGTGATCAAATCGGTTTCAAATAAGAATTTTCCATTAATTAGGGTATATATTTGATATCCAAACACAGAATGCATATTCATCCTCAGCACGCCATCATCATCTTTTTTTACTTCAATTATCATCACAAGCCCACGCTCCCAAAATCATTGCCCCATAACCTTCTTTTTTTCTAAGCCTCAAAGTCCTATACTGCATTTGAAGGCAAGCAATCAAGAAAACAAAAGCCATACATATAAATATTTGATATTATTCTATTACATATGCAATAATTATTCATGGAATTGGCAAGTTAAACGTTGAGAAGGAATCCTAGTTAGGCAATAAATAAATGGGTTAGTTACATTCAGCCCCTTCCGAGATAGTTAAATTACAAAATCCTCTTGTACTTTCATAATTACATTAGCACCCCTTGCACTGATTTGCAAAATTGGTGATCTCACACCACAAAATGCAAAAAGTGCATATTGATCGCAATTACAAGTATTTTTAAAAGATAATTTTTTTTGGTAAAGACATATTTTGGTCCTCAATTTATTGAAAAAGAAAACAATTATTTATTTATTCCTACCTTCCACATTTAAAATGAAAGAAAGAAAACCCATCAAATACATTCTTTACTAAACATCCTTTCAAACTAAGATTTTGGACACTCAGACAAAAAGTTTTGGCGATCTACTCCTTTGAAAGTTCACAAATCATATTGGAATGTAATGCTTGTAATATTTGTTAAATAGTCAAACTCACAATGGTGTCAGTGTAATCATGAAAGTTATCGAGGAACTTGATAATTTGGCAATGTCAAAGGGAGTATGAGAGTACCTGATCCTAAATAAATTCTTACTTTGAGAAATATGATGCCATGAGAATGTATATAAATCCAACTAAATCACAAATCATTAAATGAAACTACGACAATTTAAAATGCTGATATTGTCATATATGCGACGATATACAATCCAGTCAAGTGTATACCCTATAGGGATTGTTGTCTTTGGTAGTGATACTGCTATTAAAGAAGGAGATCTTGTCAAGCGCACTGGATCTATTGTGACATACAACTAGTGTCATCCCATGAGCGCTTGCACACGGTTGCTTGAATGTGTGTGGATATGAACTTTGATGACAGTATCTAGCTACATTATATTATTGATGCTTGTGATGTACTGTTTTAAGCATAATGGTGCCCCTAATTATGCTCATCTCATTTCTCTCTTTCTTTCTTAGAAAGAGAACATATAATCAACTCCCTAGCAGCTAAAGCTTTTAACTGACAAAAAGTTTATCCCAAACAGTCCTCTACGAGAATGCTGCCTTTTTAGCTCTTTTAAGATTGCCAAAAGACTCAAGAAAAAAGCTCTTTCCCCTGCTAACTTTCCCTCACTCTTCAGCCACAAACCAATCCAAACATTGAACAAAAGCTTCTTAAAATTCACACATTTTGCATTTTTTACTTAGTCCCTCGTTTGGCAAAGCCAAAAAAAAGTTCATATCAGTAAATGGGCTTCATCTGTTTCACCACTCTGATCATTTTTGTGTCAACATTGGCAGCTTTACAAGCCTTAAGAGTTGAATCCCAAGAAATCAAATCAGCCCGGCTTCTTGATCTTGTCATCAGAGACTACACATTCAAATCATACAACCACAAGCATTTCAAGACAGGCAAGCTCCACCACATCAACCTACCGGCCAATCTCTCCGGCATAAAAGTCGATACGGTGAGGTTCCGGTGTGGCAGCCTTCGCAGATATGGCGCGAAAATCAAGGAATTCAACTTGTCGACGGGCATACACATCCACCCCTGCATCAAACGCCTCATGATTGTTCGACAAAATTTAGGATCCAACTGGTCATCCTTGTACTATGCAAACTACGAACTATCCGGCTATCAGCTCATTTCGCCCGTGCTAGGCCTACTGGCCTACAACATAGGCACAAACTTCACCACAACCGCTTCATCCGAGCTGGAGATCCGGGCCGGGAAAAAGCCCATTACCATAGACTTCAACAACACGACAGTGCTAAATACCACTTCAGGGATAATCCCGTTATGTGCTTGCTTTGATGAGGATGGAAAAGTGGCCCTGTCGAACACGGCCCGGCCCGGCGTGTGCGTCGCGACGAGGCACGGCCATTTCGGGCTCGTCGTGGAAAGCCCTTTGATGCCCCTGAAGAGGAAGGTTAGCAAGTGGAAGATAGCTATCGGGAGCTCGATCGGCGCGGCACTGGGGGCATTCTTGTTGAGTTTGCTATTGATTGCGATCTTTGTTAAGGCAAAGAAGAAGGCAAGAATGGAGGAGTTGGAGAGAAGGGCTTATGAAGAGGAGGCTTTGCAGGTTTCAATGGTTGGACATGTGAGGGCTGTTACAGCTTCTGGGACAAGAACTGTGCCCACCATTGAGCATGATGAGTATAGACCTCCTCCTCTTGGTAGATCAAATTCATAGCCTTTTTTCTTTGTCTGATTTTTTTTGTTTTATTTATTTTATTTTTGATTATTTTTTGTCATTTGTTGTGTATGGATTATGATCTTGAAGTCTAGGTATGAGGTTTCTCAAATTGAAAATTGTTGATGTAATTCAAGGTTGCAGCCATATATAGGAAAATAGAGAACACAATGCTGACAATTTCTTCATCAGTTCTCGCTGATCTGACTCATTTTTGTTGTAATATTCTGAAAATAAAATGTTTGTTAGGTTTTTTTTTTCCTTTTTTTTTTTTGTAATTTTGATGTGTTTGATGTCTGAATTTTCTAGAAAAGAAGCTTTTTGTTATTAGAAAGTTATAGGGAAATTATTACAACTTGATGCTTTGAAAGGGAAAATTCTTACCCAGATTCGGTTTGGCTGCACCCAACCAATCATGTAGCAAGTGTTAATACACTTGCCATGCAATTGGTCACTCTCCCTAAATTGTACACCAATCACATAGCAAGTATAAAACACTGGCCACGTGATTAGTTCCGGCGTGGCCGAACCGGGTGCGGATAAAAATTTCCCCTTTTAAAGAATGCATATATATCAAAAAAATTACATGCCATAAGCCTATGTTGTCTCTACATATGATAGAATTGTATTTATTTGCTTTTTGGTACCCAGTTTAGGGGGTGTTTAAAGAATCAAAATTGAGAATAGGAGAAATACAAAAAGTGAGAGTTTAAAGAGAAGGCAATGTAAATAGAATGACTAGAGGATATTATTTGTGTTCTAAATGAGAATTTGGGCTATTTATTTATATTATTATATAAAGAGACAGCGTCATTTAATAACCACATTTGATCTGTCAATATTTTTGGTCTGTCAATTTTCTCTCTCTCTCCTTTTTTTTCTAATTTTCTTTCTCTTCTTTACTTTTTCACGTTCTTTTTTACTTTTTCTCTACCTATCTCTCTATACATCCTCTTTCATCTCCCACTACTTTTTAATATAATTTTTTTTGCTTTCTTTATAATTTTTTTCTTAATTTTTTATTTTAAATTATTTTATTTTTACTTAATCTAAATTTATGAATCTATTAAAAATTATTTTGATAGTATAAATATCATCAAAAATTTTAATATACTATTAAATTATATTATTATTTTTTATTATGCAGATGCATTGAATTTATCAATATTATTAGTATTTTATAATGGTTGAATTCGGAGTGGCCACATGTCTTCACTTTGGAGTTTTTGCTACACTACTTTGGGTGATTGAAATAATTAGGCTCTAGAAAAGGCTTCGTGCCATATTGAGCTTTTGGCGTTAGTGGGCTGGGCTCATTAATTTATTAGCCCTTATTATTTATTTCACCCCGTTTATTATTTCACCCCGTTTATCTTGGCTTACGAAGGAAAATTATAAGCTATGATGTACGGACATGGACACAGAGGTATAGACACAATACGATACGGATATAGTGATACGGAAAATTTTAAAATTTTAGGACACAATACGGCTCTGATACGGTTATTAAAAAATATTTTATAGTATATTATTTATTTATAATTTATTAAATTAAAATATGTGAAAGATAAATAATAATATTCATCATGAAAACAAATACCTCTTAATTGGGTTATAAGATTTAAAGATTAAAAAAATTATTTATTATTTTTAGTGTTTCCACTAAATTTTTTAAAATTTTAAAAAAGACCTCATTTAAACTTTGTAATATATCAAAAAAATCCCAACCGTGTCGGACACGTCCTTCAGCCGTGTCCGACATCGTGTCGGATTTTTTTTCTTTTTTTTTTTTTCGGACACGTTTTTGCCGTGTCGGACATGTGTCGAGGCCGTGTCGGAGCCGTGTCCGTGTCCGACACGTGTCCGACACTGCATCGGATCATTTTTAGGCGTGTCCGTGAATCGTAGATTATAAGTTTTCGTACTTCATGTATACTGCTAATTCGATTTTTGTTTCTCACATACATTTACTGTCGCATTTAGTCCTAAATGTTACATAGTATCATCTAATCCGATTAATATTTAATTTGATTGATATCACTCAACTATAATACAATATTATGGTTGAAAAAAATATTAAATTTCATTATATGTTCGAAAATTTATGATTACTAATTTTGAGAGGATATCTTTTCTTTTTTCTCCTCATAAAATTACGATATGTACTTTTTATACGGCTTACAAAAAGTCAACGCGCAATTAAAAAATATAATATAAATATTACTCATAACTACATGTGGAATTAAAAAAAAAAATACCATGTCTTCTAGAAATTTTATTTAGTTACTACAAAAGGCATTGAATATTGATAAAATTGAAAATAAATAGTTTACTGATCAAAACATTTATAGAGTTAAACTAAGTTTAGAAGATAAACCAATGAGGAGATACGAAAAGAAGAGTAAAACAAAATAATAAAATGAACTAATGTAATAATATGTTCGTTTTAGGAAATCCTACATTTATATTTTATGCTATTATATAAAGGGAAAATACCGTTTAGTAACTATTTTTGGTCTAACAAATTTTTTTTCCGTCTGTCATTCTTTTTTTTTTTTTTTTCTCTTGTCTCTTTGTACACATTCTTTTTACTTTCTCTCCCCCAACCCTCTCTCTCCTCTCCCAATACATCCAATATCCATTTTTTTAAACTTTATTTCTAATTATTTTCTTAATTTTTATTTAAACTTATTTTATTTTTACTTATCATTGATTTTATAAATTTAATAAAAGTAGTTTTCTTTGATATTACAATCTATCAAAAATAATTAAAAATATTTTGATAGTATAAATACTATCAAAATTTTTGTATACTATTAAATTATATTATTTTTTTATTATACACAAGTATTGAGTGTGCCGATATTACTAGTATATATATTGAGATAAAATAGCCTAATCATTATCACACATATACTGAACAGAAAGTAGAAAGCAAGCACAAAATAAAAGTGCAAATTTTGTTATAAGCGCAAAAGAAAATTCAAAAGAATAAATAAAATAACAATTTACAGATATTTTTTTGAACAGTAAACTGGAATATACATTAATTCAAACGTAGTTCTTTTGCACAGGGTTTTGTTACAAAACAAGGGAAAGTCATTCTTGCATCCATTTCTAATACATCCTACAAAAAAAAGGGGCATTTAACATATTCCTCCCCTGCAAAAGTCTCTAGTTGGGCTCCTTGTTTAGCTAGTAAGTCAGCAAATGCATTTTGTTCCCTGTAGCGAAAGGCAAAAGTGGCCTGTTCCAAATTTTGTAAAAGCCTCTGTATGTCTTGGAGCAGCGAGCGGGAAAATTTCCATTTTCGTCCGTTATGTTTGGGGTATATGTGTTTCACACGTTAAGTATGCTTTTTGCAATTTTGATCCTATACGTTTTAAAATATTGCAATTTGAGTCCGATTTCACAGGAATCTGTAGGAACTCGCTGACATGACGCATAAAATTGTGACATCACGTTAATGAGTTCCGATGAATTTCAATAAAATTGAACTGAAATTGTAATATTTTCAAAATATATAAGATCAAAATTATAAAGTGAATATTTAATGGGCAAAAACCATACGCTCCCAAACATAACGGATTAAAATGACAATAATCTCAGCAGCGGGCTGTGCTGTTTACTGTCTTGTAGGTGCCGAGATAGACATGAAACCAGGAAGAGAGAGTCAGAGTTTATCATCAGGATTTTGATATCAAGGTTAGCCGCCATGTGGAGTCCTTCACGGAGAGCCCAGATTTCGACCATGTTATAAGCAACAAATGCTTCCCTCTTCATTACGAATACTACCACCAATGCCTGCCTTTTTCGTTTGTTCCATTGACGATCCATCTATATTGAGCTTGTGCCGATCAGTAGGAAGGGGTGACCATTTAAGCAGCAGCGGTGAACGGGATAGTGGTGTTTTGTCTGTGCACTTGGTGATTGAGTTGAATTTATTCCCGTTAACAAATGTTTTTTGTATCGACTTGTTTTGGAAAATGGCTATATTCCGGGCGCCAAATCTGCCACAATGTGTATGCAAGCTGAGGGGATCAAAATTCACAGATATTGGAACTTTGTGTCTATTGAAAAGGAATTCTTTAGTTGGCACTGCTTGGTGGCTTAAAAGCCAAAGCAAGAATTTAGTTCTAGGCTATATCGGGAGTTTCCAAAGTAGTTGCCATGGGAGTTGTGGATTTTGGAATTGATTGTAAGGGAGAGGATCCAATTATAGGCCGATTTGAGGGAAAATTTTCCATCTTGTGACCAAGCCCAAGATGAATAATCAGGATTTCTGAACATGGGAATTGCTGTGCTACAGATTTGAGTAGCAAGAGTAGAAGGTAAATATCGAAGAACTCGGCCTAGATCCCAAGATTTGGAGTAGGGGCTGATGAGTTGATACGTGTGTGTGTGTGTGTGTGTGTGTGTGTGTGTGTGTGTGTGTTGGGGGGGATTTTGGTTACAAAATCAGAAATGCAAAAGCTACCTAGCCATTTATCATACCAGAAGTTGATGTTTTGTCCATTCCCAAGAATAAGTTGAACAATGTTGACTGCTAAGGGTCGAATTTTGTGCAAAGTTTTCCAAAGGTAACTAGCATTCTGAGAAGGATGTGATGTTTCGGAGAAGCTAGTATATGGAAAATATTTGACTTTAAGAAGATAGGCCCAAAGAGTGTTGGGGTAGTGTAGAAGGCGCCACAATACGAAGAAGATAAGCTTTGTTAAGATAGAGAAGATTTTTGATTCCCAGACCACCATATAGGAACCATAGGCATACTGTATCCCATGCATTTAACAAGGCTGCCTCTATTCAAGTTGCATGTAGCATTCCATAGGGTAGTTAGGCATGACATTGAGACATCCTGCTTAGGAAAGGAATCGATTGTAACATGTATTTATACGATTTTGGGTTTTAAAAACAATATCGTAGAAGGTATTTTTTGTGATTCTGCCCATAAAAAGTGGGTAGGCCTAAGTATTTATCACTAGTTGCACCGTGGCTAAGGTTAAGTTGAGAAGCGAATGACGTGTTTGCAGAAAAAACTTTATCTCGAATTGTTGATGGTTATAACCCGAAAACTAATAGGTTACTAAATATCAATATAATTAATTTTTATAAATTTCTCATGGATTAAGTAAGGTTGAAAAAAAATTGTGCTAATAAAATTATATTTGAACATGTTTTTAGAAATTTAAATTGTACATATCTATATACAAAATTACATATATTTAATAGAAATTCAATGGCGGCTGGCCTGTTTAAATCATAAAAATCAAAATTTTGAAATAAATTAAGATATGTAAACACCAAGGAAATATATATCTAGACAATTTGTCTTCTGAAATCATAAATAAAAAAAAAAAAAGACTTAAATAAATGCTAGATATGTAAATAAGAAAATAAAAGATGAATGGTTGTCCATTTTCAAATTGTAAACAATCACAAATTAATCGAGATAAATTATAGGAAATAGTAAAATCAATGACTATCACCCACCCTATCAAACCAAAAATAGATAATAAAAAAAATAAAGAAAGAGAACTTAAAAAAATAATTTGAATGAAATATGAATATAAAAGTCTAAAATATAAAGAACCTAAAATAAAGTATAGATAAGATGACAAATTGCATCAATAACCAAAGATAAAAATATTATTGTAAAATACAATAAATCCCTTCAGAATAAAAAGATTAAACAAAATAATATGAAATATAAAAATTGAAAAGCTGAAATCAAACAAATAAATATAAGTAAAATGTAATAAATGACTGGCCTTTTGAAACCATGAATAAAAAAAAAATTGAATAAATTTTAGACATATAAATTAAAAATTGAAATGGAAAGATTGACTTTTATAAATCACGATAAAATAATAAATAGCTGAAATAAATTATAATACACATCAAAATTTGTAACTATGTCAAAAATTATAAGTAGATAATTAAAAATGAAAAACAAAAAATTGAATTATTGATTATTTGAATCAAACAAAGAATACACAACTATAAAAGTTAAAATACTTAAAATAAAAACAAAGAGAAATGGCATATTTTATCAATCTGTAGTTAAAGAAAATAAATATAATTGAGAAATCAACAAATCCCTTAAAAAATAATAAAATTATAAAAAATTTGATAATTAAAGAGATAGTATAAATAATTTGTAGTGTCGATGCTATTGCATTAAGTGCGATGACTTTTAACTTTTTATTTGGTGTGTTTAATTGTAATGTTCCAAAATTGCCTTTAATACTCTGCACTTCCCTGTGCTCTCCTCTCTCATACAACAAGGGAAATTCTAGTCCAGACCCGGCTCGGTCGAACCAGTGCTAATCATATGGCTAGTGTTTTACACTTGCCTTATGAATGGTCGATAATTTAAGGAGAGTGACTAATCACTTGACAAGTGCAATACACTTGCCATATGATTTGTTGGGTTCGGCCAAGCCAGGTTCGGATTAGAAATTTCCAATGTGTTTTACTTATTTTTCCTTTTCTAATCTCATCCTCCTCTTCTCTCACGTTCCTCTTATCAAATTTTCTTCTACCTGATATTTCTATTTATTTTTCTAAAAAGACAAATTATTTTTATTTTTAATTTATTCACTTATCATAAATTTAATAAATATATAACAAATAATTAAAAAGATAGTATAAATAATAAAAATTAATTTTCTATTATTAGAACTCAACTATTTTGTTAGATTATATCTAATTTTTATTTTTCACCCGCATCGAGTATACCCGATACACAAGTTATTCAATAAAAGGCGAGACCTTTTGACTTTTCTTTGATGAGTTTAACTGTGAATTTTCCGAAGTAACCTTACTAATGTGTTTAACTACTATTATCTCTCTTGTCTCCCCTCTCCAACAATGTGCTTTTATTTTTCTCTTTTCTATTCTCATCTCTTTCCTCTCTTACATCCCTTTTCTTTTTTTTTTTCTACTTTATATTTTTATTTATTTTTAATTAAAACAATAATTTGATTTTACATTTATTTTTTGATTTATCATAAATTTAATTAATATAAACTATGAATAATTGAAAAGATAGTATAAATAATAAAAATGATTTAGAAAGACAAATATATATTTTATGAAGAATTTATTAAAATTTAATTTTATATTCTTAAATTTTAACTATTTAATTATATTATATATTTTTCACACATATTGAGTATGCTCGTTAATTAGGGGAGACCAGTTCGTGACTCTTCTATTCTGATTCATATGTTCGGGTATAGAATTTCGCTAAGGAGAAAGAAGGGAAAAGACAAGGTAAAATAAATGAATAATGAAAAGAAGACACCTTTGAGCCAAGGGAAAAGAAAATATATATATTATTTATATACGTAGAATAATAACCGTAAGCCAAGTATCCGTTGTCGTCCAGCGGTTAGGATATCTGGCTTTCACCCAGGAGACCCGGGTTCGATTCCCGGCAACGGAACTTTTAACGTTTTTCATTTATGTTAATTTATTTTTATCAAAGAGATTTGCAATGCACCCCCTCCGTCTTATACAATTAGCAATATAACCTTATATAGAACATTACAAAATACAAACTCCTTGTATTCTTAAATTGACCCCCTGTCTTTATTTTATTATAAAATAATGATTAATGATGTACTAACCCTATTTAATATATAAAATTATACATAATAATAGAAAGAATATAGCCCCACCCGAGGTACATAAGAATAATATATACATAACTGTATAGGTAACGATTATAGTTTTTTTTTTCAATAAAATCACCAAAATACTAACATGAGCCAAAATTTATATTATTATGATAAGTGGGAGATCCTTTGACTTTTTATTATGTATGTTTAATTATAATTTCTCTAAAATTTCTTTAATAAAATAATTGAGAATATAAAATCTTTAATTATTCTTCTCTCTCCTCTCTCCAATGTGTTTTTTTAAATTTTCTTTTCTATTCACTTATCCCTCCTCTCTCCTTTCTTATGAGTTTATTGCAAATAACCCCCTGTGTTATTAAAAAGTAGCCAAAAAAATCCTATGTTATTTTAATTATCAAAAATAACCTTATGAAAATTAAAATTTGCCCACCGCCCCTTTACCGATATTGACCAATAAAAAAAAGTAAACTTCTAAAATTATCCTTGTATTTATATCCAAGAACACACGCACACACACAAACTCACACAAAGAACACACACACCTGCACACACACACACAAGAACACACGCACACATACAAACTCACACAAAGAACACACACACACACACACCTGCACACACACACAAGAACACACGCACACACACAAACTCACACAAAGAACACACACACACACACCTGCACACACATATATCCAAGAACACACGCACACACACAAACTCACACAAAGAACACACACACACCTGCACACACACACAATCACACACAAAGAACACACACACACCTGCACACACACACAATCACACACTTGCACATAGTGGAAAGAACTCAGATCTGGTTGGGAAGAAATCAAGAAATCAGATCTGGTGTTGGTGGTAGTGGCATGAGGAAGACGATGGGGGTGGTCGCGGTGGTAGGAGGATGTGAACAACGGCGGCTCCGGTGGTGGCGGCGGCGGCGGCGGCTCCGGTGTGTGTGTTTTCATGTTGGTGTGTGTGTGTGTGTGTTCTTGCGTGTGTTTGTGTTTGTGTGTGTGTGTGTTTAGGTGTTCTTGTGTGTGTGTGTGTGTGTTCTTGCGTGTGTTTGTGTGTGTGTGTGTGTGTGTTCAGGTGTTCTTGTGTGTGTGTGTTAAATTTTAAGTTATATTTTTATGTTTAACATGTATTTTTTATTATATAAATTTTATATTATTTAATTTTTTTATAAAGGGCAAAAAAAGGGGTAAATTTGTCATTACAAAAGGTAAAAAAATAAAAATCTTTGCAAAAATGGCGCGTGACATCTATTTCCCGGCGAAAGGGTTTATTTGGCTAATTTTAATTATGATAGGGTTTATTTTGATAATTAAAATTTCACAGGGTTTTTTTTGATAATTAGACATAACACAGGTAGGCGCCGTGCAATTTCCCCCCTTTCTTATATCCCTTTCTCTAAATTTTTCTTTTACTTTCTATTCCTACTTATTTTATAAATCATAAAATTTAGTCTTGCTTTATATTTATTTATTTTTTACTTATTATAAATTTAATCAATATATTAAAAATAGTAGAAAAGATAATATACATAACAACAACAGTTATATATATATATAAATATATATATATATATATATATATATAGAGAGAGAGAGAGAGAGCTTAATAAAAAATTATTTCAATCTAACCACCCAATAAGCTAGTGTTGATCATCCATGAGAAACAACGAATGCTAAAAAGTGTTGTTTACCGATCATAATTTTTTGTTCAATTAAAAAGTTCAAAATTCTAAAAATTAAAAATCTGGCCAAAATCGAACCTATTATAGTTAAACATATCCTTCCTATATCTTATGTATAGATTACATGCAAGGACGGAGTCAGAAATTTAATTGAGGAACTAAATTTTTTCGATATCATTAATTATTAAAATGTATAAATATAAGGGTTATATATAATATTGACATAAAAAAATAACAAAAGTTATTATATTTATGCATATACAACCAATTAGAAGTGGTACAATATATATATAAAAAAATGCTATAATCAAAATAATATATAAAAAATAATACTGAAAAAAATAATATGTTATTCTCTATTTCAAAAAAAACAAATGTAGTGAATAATGAATTTCTTTTTAAAAAAAATACTTAATAATTTTTTAATAATATTCAACAAAATTGACACAAATCCACGTAATGAAATATAATCAGAATTTAAAAAGTATTAAAATAGAATTTTTCTAGCTCTCTCTCTCTCTCTCTCTCTCTCTCTCGTAATCAAAAATAATATATTCAAAGCTCAAAAAAAAAAATTTCTCTACCATCACATTTCCTAAATCGCTGCCAATTAAATATCAAGTCTAAATTTAGTAAGATTCATTCAAATTCAATAGCCCAATAAATAAATATCAAGATTCATTAAGTTTTATATTGAACAACTATCAAGATTCATATAAACAATTATAATATTCAAATCTTTACACAAAAATGAACTACAAATAAATAAATATATAAATTTTAAAATTAGTACACAATACCTTCTTGTACGTTGCTTTTGAAGAAAAAGTTGAATATTATATGATTTCTGAGAGAAGAAAAATTTTAATAAGACTTTTGGTGTTTTAATTGAATTAAAAGACATAAGTAAAATCTAATAAAATTTTTAATCTTTTAATTTGAATAGAAAAAGGAGAAAGATGAGAAAATAGAAAGTTAGAAAAGTTAATTAATCATGGTAAATGATATTGTGTAAAAATAAATCACTAAAAATAAAATAGAATAGAAAATTATAATTCTTATTATATAAATTATATAAAAATCAAATTTTTATTTATTTTTTTGGGGGAGGGGGGAATTTTAAAATTTGAATAAATACATATACTAAAAAATAAATTTCAAAAAAATTTGAGTGGGGCGGCTGCCACCACCAGCCCCCTTTTGGCTCCGTCACTTATTACATCACAAATATAATGCACTTAACACATGCTCAATACTAATTCGACGGAATTGAATTTGAACTAGAATCGCTCACATTTTATGGGGTTTATCATTCAATATCTCTTTTTCACGAACTCTCGAAGGACCAATTTCCTAATTTCCTCTTATAATTGAATTTTATGTACACCAAAGTTCAAATTTGCTATAAACTTACATGTAATACTAACAAGTGAAAGATGCTTTATTACTTGACCAAAATTCCTTGGGATTATATAATCAAAGATGTCAATTAGGCACGGTTCAATTATCTATTGAAATTAAAAAAAACTTCCCTAGTCAATGTTACATTATTGAATACTTGTCACCACCCATATTGCAAGCTCTAATATAACCCATAGCCCCCAACTGAAGCTCTCAAATATTTTTCAAAATAATTTAGAAACAACATCAACACACACACACACACACATACATATATATATATATATATATATATATATATATATTATAAATTCGAGTCCAAGGTTGAAAAAAATCTTGGAAATTTTAGGCAATAAAGTGATTTTAAGGCCCCTGTTATATTTAATGTGGATCGTTGATTACTATCAAATTGAATTAGAATTGTTGATTCTTATGTAACTTTCTCATGTTTTTCTCTTAAATATTTGATTAAATTATTTATAATCAAGTCACTCAAATTTTAAATATAAAAAATAAACAAAGCCATGTGATTTCAGTAAAATTTAGCATTTATTATTGAGAAATCTTTGCAATCAAGGACAGTTAGAGCTCTTTATTTTTCCAAGTGTAATTATTTAGTAAGTTTTGATTTTTGAGTTTTAAAAACAAAAGAATATATGTTAACTTAAATTATTTGGTCTTGATTTTGTGATGATTTAAAACCTGATGTCCTAAATCTTGAGTACTTCTTTCTATTTTCAACCACAACTATTCTAAAATTATAAATTCTTGGATGATTTAATTAAAGTCAAAGCCATAACAAATCTCATGTTAAAGTCACTTTTAGATTTTATATTTGAAAAATGGTCAAGAGGGATTAAGCCATTTTGACTCAAAATTATTAGCTTTCTAATTTTTTTTTTCCCCAAATTGATCCCAAAATTCCAAATAATATACAATCCTATTTGGATTATGTCTCGGAAATAGTAGCTTTCTATTTTTTTCCAAAATTGATCTCCCAAATTCCATATATAAAATATATATTCACACACACACACACACACACACACATATATATATCTATATATATATATAATTATATTAATATTACCTTATAACAAATCCTGGTTGTTCCCGGAATATTTACCGCATTCAGTTGTATTTCCCGGGAATCACACAATTGATCTCCTGCACAAAATCTCCTCCGGTACCCCGCCGCATCTCATCCTCCAACCACCACCTTCCCCGGCGGCCGAACACCGCTCGTCGGAGAAAAGGGATTAGTTCACTTTTCGCGAGCGAATCTGGGGAAATCCCAGTATAAGTTATGGAAAAACCCAGCACAAGCACCACCTCAACTGACCCCATAACGCCGGCGGCGAAGCTGCCGAAATCCTCCTACCACCCATCGCCGTCGCGCACGATCTACGGCGACCGCTTCATCCCCAGCCGTTCTTCTTCCAATTTCGCCCTTTTTAATCTCCCTAATTCCGCTACCCCCAATGCCTCATCTTCTGATGACACTACTTCTGCCTACACTGCCCTTTTGAAGTCTGCCCTTTTTGGGCCCGTGTGCGGTGGTGGTTTTAATGGGTTTCAGCCATTGACGCCTGAGAAATCTGGTTCCAGTGGAAGATTTGGGGGTGGGAATGGGGATAGTAATTATTTGCAGATTAGTCCTCCTAATTGTAATATATTCAAGTTCAAGACTGAGACCCGGAAATCCTTGCATTCTCTTTCTCCGTTTGGGTTTGATGATCAGCTTCCTGGGGTGTCCCATAGCCCTGTCAAGGCTCCCCGAAAAGTTCCTAGGTCTCCTTACAAGGTAGGGTTTGTAAGTTCAGCGAGGGACTTCAGTTTCTGTTTTCCCTTTTTTCTCCTTTGTATGTGCGTGCGTGCGTGCGTGTGTGAGTCGGTATGTGGTTTGGATTTTCTGCAATTTATGGGTTTCTTGATTGGACACTGTTTTTTTTATGGTTCATGTATATGCTTTAAGATTTATTTTTGATGTAATGATCTGGGTTCTTGAGCTTTGTTCCTGTTTAGTTTTATCATTCTTTTGGGATGATTTGCTGGTTTCCTCGGCTGCTTCAGTAATTTGTGCTTCTTGATAGTGGTTGTTTTGCTTCATGGCATGTTGATGAACTTGTTGGTCTTATGACCTTATCTGACATTACCCTAATATCAGATGAATTTTGAGATGATGCTGATGAGCAATGTGATTTTCTCCTTTCCATTATTAATTAATATTGTTTCCAAACGAATTCATTCCCATTTTTTGGTTTTATGGCATCTCTTTGTAGGTTTTGGATGCACCTGCATTACAAGATGATTTTTATCTGAACCTCGTAGACTGGTCTTCACATAATGTGCTGGCTGTAGGGTTGGGCAATTGTGTTTATCTATGGCATGCTTCTAGCAGCAAGGTGATGCTTCATCAGTTTAATCCTTGACTTTTGCCATTAGCCTCATGAAATATTTACGTTATGCTAATTCGAACAATATGCAGGTAGTGAAGCTGTGTGACTTGGGTGTAGATGATAGTGTATGTTCTGTTGGTTGGGCACACCGTGGTACACATCTTGCTGTTGGAACTAGCAATGGCAAACTCCAGGTACCCCATGAAACTTGTTTCAGGCATCCTGTTATTTCATTAAACAAAGCTTATAGCATTGGCTTTCAACCTAAGTGTTTGAAGTACATTAGAATGTGGGCCCTGCTTGGAGTAGTACGATGTAGAAAATTTTGAACTCTGACCGGAATGACTATTAGTTTTTATTAGTAGCAAACTTCTCTTGTCTAATATTTCCATGAGTCATTGAAAGTCCTCATTTTCGACGGCCCTTGTTCGAGAATGTGCAGTTCTATTTGCACATATGCTCTCTTAGGCAGCTATAGAATAGGCTTTTCGGGATTAACCTGATTGACTAATATGCCTGCAAGAAGGAATTGTAATCGAATATGCCTCTAGTCAATATACGAGATAAGCAAGGATCTAGCAATAGGAAAGATACCCATGGGCAGATGTTCTCAATGAACCCGCAACTGTTACAGAATTCGCAGCTATAGCTATTGAATCAGCTCTTAGAGGCTGTGTTAGCGGAACTGGTAAAGCCTCATAAAAGGAAAAAAGGGTTCAGGAGCTGTTCTCAAGTCTATTTGATGAAGGGAACAAAGCTAATTTTTGTATTCTTCTATATCGTCAAAGTTCCTTCTTCGAGCTGATTAGGGCGCTATCAATAGTGACATTAGGGAATTTCATTGTTTAATTACTGCTATTGGAGTTCTGTGATGTGAATGACATCTGCAACTATGTGTACACTGCTGCTCTGGCCAATTTATGGAAATCGTGTATCATTTATGTTCCCTCGATATGGTTGTTGGAGTTTTGTCCATAACTGAGTGTCATATAAACATAACTCTTAATATTTCACTAAGTCAAACTTCTTCCTTGTTGTCCAACATTATAAGTTGATAATAAATAGAAAAGCTAAATTTTCAGCTCGCTGTGAGTTGCTAAAACTTGAACCAGACACTTTATAGGAATATAGGAGTCTAATCTAATACCACCTCGTTTCAAAATAAGTTCATGGTAGAGTGATCCTCTTGGACTGTAAAACTCAGAAAAATCTGCATTCCAAAACCTTGAGTTACGTAGGATTTGTTTCTTTTGGATCCTCCAGTCAATCTTTACTTGAGAAGCGAACTGCACTCTATTTCATGTGCTACCATTAATTTTCCTCTGCATCAACTTATGCTGTATTTCAAATGCTAGAACCAATACATGGAAGCATGTCTGTGGGAAGAATCCTGTTGGGGTCTTCTTAGTTTGGTTCTGCATTCTAATCAGAGAAGCTTTAACCTTATGCCATGCAGCTATGGGATGCCTCTCGTTGCAAGAGAATAAGAACTATGGAGGGGCATCGTATGCGAGTTGGTGCTCTTGCATGGAGTCCAACCCTGTTATCTTCCGGAAGCCGGGACAAGAGTATTCTACAACGTGACATAAGAACTCAGGAAGACTATGTTAGCAAACTAACTGGACATAAATCAGAGGTAATGCCTGGCACGGATATGCTTGACTGTACTGCTAAGCTTAATTATCTGTTTAATTATTAGGCTAGATTGTGCTGACCTCCCCTATGACTCTGTGTTTACACAAACTTCCCCTCTTAGTTTCAAAATTACAAATACCCCCCTTTGATCATCGAAGTTGAAATTGGAAAATTTGTATAGAAGCATTGCAACATCATCCATACATGCAAGAACAATTTGAAAATTTTACTAAAATTTGTATTGTAACATTAGTTAACTGTGTAATAATTATCAATAGGGGTAACTGTAAAGTGAAAGTAAATTATATATTTGTAATTGTATATAGTTGTAGGGAGGGCGCTATATATTGCTAATGGTCGTTTTATAAGTTTTTACGCAGTCTGAATTTGAACTACTTTCTGTTCAGGTTTGTGGATTGAAGTGGTCTTATGACAACCGTGAATTAGCATCTGGTGGAAATGATAATCGAGTAAGTAGTTATTCCTCTTTGTATCAAATACTCCGGATTCTAATTTTTATGAAACATTGATTTGTTGATGCCCTTTTGTTCTGTATAGCTTTTTGTATGGAATCAACATTCAACCCAGCCTGTGCTAAAATACTGTGAACATACTGCCGCTGTAAAAGCCATTGCGTGGTCACCCCATATTTACGGACTATTAGCTTCTGGTGGTGGTACCGCTGATCGATGCATTCGATTTTGGAACACCACTACCAATTCCCACCTCAGTTGTATGGATACTGGAAGCCAGGTAACCTGCGTGCTTTCATGTTGATTCAATTCCCAATTTTCATTTAATTTAATCTTTGAGGATGATAGAATTTTTTCCGTGTTTCTTAAAATTCAAAGACTTGAGTTGAAGGGGGCTTGAAATGTGATTATGGCAGGTGTGCAATCTTGTGTGGTCCAAGAATGTCAATGAACTTGTGAGCACCCATGGCTACTCTCAAAACCAAATCATAGTGTGGAGATATCCTACAATGTCAAAGGTATCATAGACTAAATGATGGATGAAATACATGGATGAATGAAAATGATATTTTTCAGCACATATTAAGTTTTTTTAATTCTTCCTTTTCTGCCAATGCAGTTAGCAACTCTCACAGGCCATACGTACAGGGTCCTTTACCTTGCCATTTCACCTGATGGACAGGTACCTAAATGAAATCTTGATGTCCTTTTCTCTTCTCCATGTTTGGACCTTGGATTTCGAAGTAGAAAAGAATCAAAGCATAAAGTATCATCATTTGAGGAGAAGAAAAGTTTCTTTTTCGTTTTAGTTACTGAAATCCAAGGGTCAAAGATAGCTTTCATGTCAATGATTCTTTATTGAATAACTCAGTATAATTATATTTTTGTTTCGTATTGTTTTTGCAGACAATTGTAACAGGAGCAGGAGATGAAACACTTAGGTTCTGGAATGTTTTTCCTTCTCCCAAGTCTCAGGTATGGTCTCCAGTGTATTTTAAAGTTATGAAATTTCATTACTCTATTTTAAGATTGTCCTTGCCTCGTTTGAAGTGTGAACATAACTAACCAAATTACCATAAGAACATTATGTTTTGTGACAACTATCTTTAGCATGACGGACGAAGCCAAGGAGGGGGCTGAAATATGTAGCTATATTTTATATCTATTTTTCTCAAATCAAAAGTTTCCCCTCCCTCCCAAAAATATTAAAAAAAATGCTTTAACATTTTGTAAAAATTCATCTGGTCCCCTCGAATAAAAACTTCTGGCTCCACTCATTATGATTTTCCACCATGATTTGATGCACGTCATACAACTCTCTTATATTTGCATTCTCTCGGAACTCCATAGTTCTACTTATCATGTCTTAAAGTTGGTGATGTCTAACCGCAAGGCTAAACCTCCTGTTGTGCAGAACACTGAAAGTGAGATCGGGGCATCGTCTCGAGGGAGAACTCTGATCCGTTGATCTCGTTACTCCTTTGGCACTAAATTACAGCTCGTATTTATGTCCTTTGACGCAAAATTTCTTAACCCGGCCCTATTTATGTCGTATTTCTCCACCGGCAAGGAACATTACGGCTCGTGCGATGGAATAGCAAGGTTAGCACAAGAAACTTTGTGTTGATCAGAGGTGGTATGCGTAGGGTTTACAGAAGACCCTGAGATATTGTTTCTTGCAATCCAGAGAAGTGGTAAATATCATTCTTGAATCATGTCAAAATTGTATAGTGGGAGTCGTTATTTAATGCTCGATAACTCCTCCCTTGCTCTGTGATTTTTAGTGAGAGGCTGCGAAAATGTTAGCACATGAAATTCTTTCGGCTCCTTTTTTGGTGTTGTAAATAGTTTGCTATTATGTTTATTATCGATGATGGGGTGTGTGTTGTGTGTGGAAAATTATTTGAACATGATATCGTGGGGCATTATTGACTAGGAGTCTAGGAGGGTGTTTTACTAAGCTTGCCAGCTCCTCAAAATGATGTTTTCAAGTTTATAAGATGCCATAAAGTATTTGTCAAAATTTTTGAAGGAGGAGCTCATAAGCTCTTAGAATAAGATATTTATAAATTTATAAGCTCTTTTAAGAAAGCAGGAAGATGCCAATTTCTGTTTAAGATTCCATCAAGTTCTTTTGATTTCAATTGAATTAATTACGATAATGTCATTATTAATATTTTATGAGTTATAATTTATCTTATTTATCCAAACACTTGAATAATTTATTTAAAATAAGATTCAATATTTTTGAAGCTTCTAGAACATTTTTGAGATGTAGGAGTTTATAAAATGTTTGAAATAAGCTTAGCCAAAACACCTTTTATATTCGATTTGAAAATCGATGTCTTTCATGTTGTGAATGAATTGTACTCATCTTGTGACTGATACATATGTTGGCGAGAGCAACCGGTCAAATAATAAATATAATAACACTTGCATAATTGGAACGGGTACAAGTGAGTTGCATTTTATTCAATCACATTAATAAAAGATGTACACAATTCGAGCTATTATTTCATAACTCAAACAACAAAGGTTATTTTTTACAAAGAAATAAATCAACTAGAACAAAAGTAAAACAAAATCGCATATTTTGGTCTGGAATCAAATATGTGAGTTTATGATCTTAGCTCTTAATCTCTCTCCTCTCTCTTCTTTTTCATCTCATATTATTAAATAATTTTTTTAATTCTCATATATAATTATTTTACAATCATTTAACTTTATTTTATTTTAACTTTTTCAATTTTCCCTTACCTTAAATTTAATAAATACTAAAAAGCTTTTATGTATGTAAAAAAAATTAACAAATGTTTAGAATTTAATTATTGGAATTTAAATATATAAATAAATTATATATTTTCTTTTGTTTTGCACACACACATCGAGTTTGACCTCCTTATTATCTTTTGTTATAAAACATAACTATTAAACTCAAATATTATCCATTAAAAAAGTTGATTCTTTTGATTTGAATCTCCCAATTGAAACCCCTAGTTTGTAAAGAAAACCGAAAGAAGGAATTGCTGTACCTCTGATTGAAAACCGATCTATGTTAAGTTTTAACCATAGGTTATACCAAAGTCAAGATGGCCGAGCGGTCTAAGGTGCCAGTTTCAGGTACTGGTCCGAAAGGGCGTGGGTTCAAATCCCACTCTTGACAAAAAATATGTACTTATATTAATGTTTCAAAAAGGATAATGTCACGAAAAGCATTAATATATAATTCTATGTGATTTCTTTTGTTCCTTTTTTTTCCTGTAGTTGACTAATCATAATTACAAGTAGTTGTTTGGCATATCCGATATGTTTGTAAAATAAAGAAAAATATATATAATTTAATTATATTCTGAAGTTTGGTTAGTATATAATTATAGATATTTATATTTATATAAATATAGTTTTTAATTATTTTTAATATATTTAAATCAATAACAAGATAAAAATAAAGTAATTGAAAATAAGGTAGAATTAAGAAAAAGCAATGTAAAGAAGTATAAAAAATATTGAAGAGTGGGAGAAAGATGATACGGGGTACAAAAAGTGAGAGAATAAAAAAGAACATGAAAGAGATCAAAAAAAAAAAAATAGAGATACCAAAAGTAGTTATTGGTTGGTGCTTTGTCATTATCTATACTAGTATACCTGACACACGCAATGCTTATGTAAAATAAAAGTGAGATATAATGTCTTACGTATTTGAATTTTAATAGTATAAAATTAGATATTTATTGATTTATTTATATGAAATGTTTTTTTTGTGTGAAAGTTTTTGTATATTTATTAGATTGATAATAAGATAAAATAATAAAATTAAAATGAGATTGTATGATTCAAAAATAAATAGAGATGGAAAGTGGGAAGAGAAAGGAGAAGAGCATAAATAAAAAGAAGTAAAAACACGTTAGAAAGGAGATGTAAGAGGATAAGATAAATAAAAGACAAAAAATACAAAACGACATCAAAAGACACTAACGACATTAAAGACACCAATCAGTTATTAAAGCTCTTGATACTTTATAAAAGAACATATATTTATTTATCTATACTATTAATAAAGCACATGGTGGGTGTTGGTGGGGGGGGGGGGGGGGGGGGGAGTGTTTTAATCTAATAACTAACTTGGTGTCTTTGGTCTTGGCGTCTCAACCCTACTTTCTCCCCCCTCTTCGCACCAATTAACATATTTTTTACTTTCTTTTTGTACTCTGTCATTCTCTTATCTATCAATTTGTTTTTTGACCTTTCCTTTATCAATTTTTTTAAACCTTCTCTTTCTTTTTATTTTTTATCATATAATCATATTTTATTTTCTTTGAGATTATTTTTCTATGATAAATTTATTAAAATATATTACAAATCATTTAAAATATATTTATGTGTAAAATTTAATAAATATTTATAATTTTATATCATCATAATTTAACTATGTAATTGAATTACATTTTATTTGTACAAACAATGAGTGCGCCGAACTGCCAATGTAATTTATTTTAGAGATAATAATTACCAAAAATATTTATATGTTTATCTTATTTATAAAAGCCCCCTCTATTATTAGAACTACAATTGCCCCTTTAAAAGATAAAAAAGGCATTTGGTAGGGCCGTCTAGTTGTGAGACAAAAATAAATTTGAAAAATAACGATTGTAATTTGACTAGATAATTGATTGTCCTGGGAAATTTTCAATTGTGGTATTAAACGTCTGCATTTTTTAAATTTTAGTCCCAACTAATAGCATTTTTTCACATTACATCCATTATATATATTTCAGATTGTATCAAATTTTGTACACCATTAATTTTTTAACTCCTATATTTTGATGAAATTGCCAAAATACCCATTGCATTAAAAACGTTAGGAAAAATATATGACACATACTTACATAATCGAATATATGATTGAATGGCTCGTGAGATGATGAACAAATTTATGGAAAAAGATCAAGAAGAAATGGTTGGAGGTGGCGGACTCGCATCGAGAAGAAGTAGTGGCAGAAGGATGGCATCACTTGATAGTTGCATTGCCTCTACTCATTTTTCCTCAATTTTTTTTATAGACTCACTTTTCATTTCACGGGCAATCCGACCATATGCTCAATTTTAAAAAATAAGTAGAGGTGACGAGAAACCGGGGTTGGTGGGTACGGTGGAGGCGTTGGGAGAAAAAAGAAAGAAAAAAAAAATCCTAGGGAGTTTATTACCAATTTTAAATTTAATAATAGGATCTTTTAGCAATTTTATCAAAATATAGGGTTTAAAAAAATTAATGGTGCTACTCAAATCAATAAAAATCGAAACATAATGAATGCAATATGAGAAAATGCGATCAATTTGAACTAAAATTAGAAAAAGTGCAAATGTATGACAGCAAAAATAGAATTTTTTTTTGGATTTTTTTAATTAAAACAAATATTGTCACTATAGGTATGACAATGAGGTTAAATGACATTTTTTTTTAATTGGAAATGGATAAAAGCAAATATTGATTGAAATACTAAGAGTGTAGTAGCATTAATTTACATTAATTTACTAAACACTACCTAAGCTCATGTATCATGGAGGTCATTTTTACGTAGTTAAGATCTTTTACTACATTATTATGAGTCATTATTTGTTACACTAGCCTCATGTGTTCTGTGACGAGGCACCAAAAGAGTCCCATCCAAGAGCGATGATGCTTCTTTGAGAGTGCCCCAGCATTCGACCTTGTTGAATTGAGGCATGTTGGAGTGGAAATAAACCCAAACCAAAGCCTCTTGTAGTTCTGGGTAGTTGTTGAACAAGTTCTCATCTCCATGTACAAAAGCCTTCAACACCTAAAATTATCAAAAATTTCAAGTTAATTTGTTAATTGGCTAAACTTTGTATTCAAATAATGACATCTCAAGTATATATATAACATTCGTATGGAGGGGTTCGAGGCAATTTACACTGTGTTTTTTGAAACGGGCAAAAAAATTGTTATGAAAAAAAAAAAGGTCAAATAAGTTGCTCATACTTTCAAAAAATGACAAGCCCTGCCTCCTGCACGAGGAGTTTTTCTGAACGATGTTTAAGAGTAGGGTTAATTACGGGGCACCCCTCTTGAGATTTAGTGAAATCATAGACTACACCTCAATCCTTTTGTAATTACCAAAATCTCCCATCTAAATTTGCAAAGTTTATATCCTTTACGATATTGTTCGATACTTGGATGAAAGTTGTTGTTTCAAGCAAAAAAGTTAAATGATTTTCCTAATTTTAGTCAAGTACAATATATGAAGTAATAAAGGCACAACAAAGAGGGCATTCTTGAAAGCTATATTCATTTATCTTTTTTTGACATGAACAGTTTTCATCTGAATTTTAATGAATGTAAACTTTATAAAATTAGATGGAAAGTTTGGGGGAGAGGAGTAGGAGATAATTTCACTAGTTTTGTGTGTGTGTGTGTGTGTGTGTGTGTGTGTTGGGGGGTGGGGGGTGGGGTTGGTCCATAATTAACCCCTAATTAAAAGTGTGAAAAGATCGTTTGACTTTTAATTCTTGCTGAGGGGTTCTTGTGATTTTTGAGAAGTCACTACATCTAAAACTAATCAATAAATCAAATTTGGTAGTAAGTTATAAACTATGAATATCACCACATTCAATGCAAATATTTTCTTTTAATTTTGAATTTCAGATGAAATACAAAATAAAATATCAAATTAAACTGAGAATCCGGGGTTATTTATACTATCTACCCCAAAATAGAAAATTAAGCCAAAAATAAAAAATGAAAAAAAAAAAGTGATTTTATAGGAGATTTTAATTACCACGGGGAGTTCTTTGCAAAAGATATAATATCTGAGGTTGGCAAAAAGGTCCAAGAGAAAGTGACCACCACTTATGTGACAATGGACATGAAGAGACATTTTTCCTTTGATTTTCTTCCATACTGCCACCACTTCATCTCTCTGAAATCTGTTGTACCATCCTTGCAACTGCAACCAAAATTTACTTCTTGTTAATGCAAAAATTTTAAGATTTTTCAAATTGATATGCTGGAGAGTAACTTCAAATTATAAATAAATATTAAGTGTATTCCATTAGCGACGGCAAAGTCAGGACCCCAAAATCAGGGGTCCACCGGCAAATTATGGGCTATTGATACATACAAACAATTAAATTTAAACGACTAGGGAGTGACTAAAGAGTAATTAAGGTGGTTATTTAAATTTAACAACATATATGAGGTAATTTTAAATTAGAGAGTATATGTGTACCCTTAAATTATATGTGATTCCACCGTTGTTCATTTAGTGAACGGGTTGCAAATCCATGTGAAAAAGAATGATTCAAAATGGATAAAAAAAGTCTTGGAAATGAGAATGTCATCTCGTTTGTAATCCTAGGGGTATGCTAGTTATTGTATATAAAATTTTGTAATGAAAAGATTCTGTTACATTTTGTGTGATGTATTAGTGACAGAAGTCATTGAACTACAGATAAAAAAAAAAATCAATAATAAGGCATTTATGCCACTTGGGCGGTGGATGTTTGAACCGGAGACCATTGAGGCCTTGAGATCGAACTCTCTTATCTTCTTTCCTTCCTCTTCGGGTGAGCGTATGTGTATGTGGTGTTCCGGTTGATATCTATAAGGTGTCCCGAATTGATTGCATCAGAAAAATAACGAGACATTTACTAACAGATTTGTTATAGTAGAAATCCATCACAAAAACTAAATTTAACGTATTAATTTGTTAACCAATGATACATGCATTCTTATAGAGCAAATACCTGAGAAGTGTTTATAGTTTGAGAGATAGCAAGGGTAAGCTCAGATGTGATATCACAGTGTGTAAGAGTGTAAGTTCTTGGCAATTTTCCTGGATGATTTTCTTCCTCAACTCCTAAATATACAACTCTCAGCTTTGACGCCTCAAATTTAGCTGGCCCAAATAATCTGGCTACCTGATCAGCATAAAAAAAAATAAAAAAAAAATCAAATAAATAAAAAATAATACATTTTTTTTTTCATCCCTCCCCCCCCCCCCCCCCCCCAAACACACACACAAAAGGAAAAAAGGAAAAATCCCATGTGTAATTGAATTAAATTAGAGAAACTCACAGGGACTATAGATTGTTTCTTCTTACTTCTACTTGTGGTGCTGGGAATATTATTGGAGGGATTTTCTTGCGTGAATGAAGAGAGCAATTTTAGCTTTGATGGGATCAAAGTGCCCATGTCAAAAAAATAAATCAACCCACACGAAAATAGAGAGAGAGAGAGAGAGAGAGAGAGAGAGAGGACACTAGCAATGTATTTTAGTTCTTGTTCCAGTGCTTTTGCTTATTTTAATCTTGCTTTGATTTTTGGTTTGGTTTTGCAGCTTTCGAAATTGGCTTCTTAAATCATGTTTGGAGAAACTTGGAATTGTGGCATTGATGCGTGTAAGCGTTACACGTGCCCTATTTTGTCGGTGACCGTTGAGTGTGAATTGTCAAGGCAATTTTTGCGTGTGGAAATTGGAAACCGTTAGAGTAATGTCCAACAAGCTAATATATTTTAGTTTGTTAATTATTTTTTATATCAAACAGTCTATTTAATTAAATAATAAATTAAAAATTTCACACTTTATGGTCATCTTCATCACATAGCATTAGTTATATTATTTGTATTTAATGTATGTGGTTGAATCTCCATGATCACATTTAAGCTATGGGATTTGACTTCGCATAGAGATGGAAGTCTTGAAATAAGTCCTTAAGGCATGATCAAAATTAATCCAAGTCATTGAGTCTAATTGAGACCGTGATAACGACTTGACTCACTAAAAGACTTGCATTTATGACGTATCTCAAATGGGAGAATGTCTTGTTTCATGGACATCGAGTGTAGTGACACTCGTATGCATAAATGGGTGCTCATTAGGGAATGAGTTCACTGAGGATCCCACATGGAAACTCCTAAATGGGAATAAACGAATTAGGAAAGTTTCCAAACTTATAATGTGCTTTAACTAGTCCTTAAACTTGAGATTTCATAGTAGTCTTGTATATGGATATTTATATTTTGATATAGGTGTCGGCTCCATGGCGAGTTTTAGTACTCCTATATTGGGTATAGGTCTCCCATATATGGAGACTAGTGAAAGTCAATCAAGGATTTGTTGAATGCCTAATTGAGCGAGTGAGTTTTTCATATATTCTATTGTAATTAGTCCACTTAAATCATTGGTCAAGGTGGAAGACAATGATTAGAAAATGAATTTTCTAAGTCAATTGTCAAATGGACTACTTTGCAAAGAAGTATGAGAATTGATGTTAATAGAATTTTCCAAATCCCATATCCTAAACGTCAATCGAAAGACTAGATAATGAAGGGGTCGTATTTGCACGGTGAGTCATAAGTAAAAAAGTTCGCGCTAATACTTTGCCTATTGGTTAGGTATTTGTGGGCTTGTTGTAAGACATCAACAACGATGGATGTGAACTATTAATTAGAAAGAGTTCTAATAAAACGATGATTAATTAAAGGAATTTAATTAATCACATATAATTTTGTTGTCTAAAATATTGCTTTGAATGCAAGTCCGTGGCTAATCGATTAATGAACTTAAGGGGTCACACACAATAATCGACCAAACACCTAAGTATATGAATTGATTAATAGTGATTAATCAAATTGAATTGATTAATGAGATCAATTGAATTGAGGGCTAGTTCAATTGACCTATCTTATTAAATTGGTGGATATGAATCAATTTGAAAAATTGATTTAGGAATTAATTGATGAAATTAATTTGAAATTGGATTTCAATTAATTTATTAATTGAAATAAGATTTCAATTTAGGACTAAATTGAAATTTTATTTTAATTTAAGAACTAAATTGAAATAAATTTTCAATTAAGGACCAAATTAAAATATAATTTCGATTTTGGGATTAAATTGAAATTAGAATTATATCAATTTTGAATTAATTTAATGTTTTAATTTAATTCTAACATTTCAAATGGACTATAAGACTATAAGATAAGTCTTCTAATTTATATATGAATTCTAGTACATAAATGTGATTAATGTTGAGAGTTATATGAAAACTAAGAGTTGGACTCCTAGTGGTACATGCATCCAACCAAGTGAAGCGCTATAAATACCCTTTGAATTACCATGCATAATACACACAAAAATTAAAAAAGAAAAGGTTTCTTTTGTCTCAAAAGTCAAAGGCCGAAAAACAATTTCTGTGTTTTTTCGTACCATCTCGCCCTCTCCACATCTCTCATTAAGCATTATTTATTTCTTAATTGTTGTTTAGTTAATAAACTATTGATTAAGAATTAATTATAGAATAATCCACCCTTCTCTGTAAGTCCAAATACTAAAAATTAGTATAGAGATTCATATACACTTCGATTTAAATTCAAATCTTGTATAGGATTTAAACCAGTGGCGCAATTAACGCGTGGATATATTTGGAGGAAAGACAATTGGATTCCTGTGAAAGCATGAACCGTTCGTGATAATTCGGGAGCATGAATTGCGTATTTCAATACGCTCTATTTCCTACGACAACAAGAGTGCTAAAAGATAATTAAATTACTAAACTCATTTAAACGATTTGGTTATGTCATTTACATAATAGATCCATGTTACAATAGTCACGGGATAATATGATTAGCATATATTATGTTATATATTTTAAGTAAAATTTTTGATATTGCACTACGAATACGTCCCGGGACCCATGTGAATTTAATAGGAATTTATAAGATCCATGGCTTTTGAATATCGCTGGAACTGTCTCTCTCTCTCTCTCTCTGACATGTGAAAAATGTACAACGAAAACACACGATTGATACTATTTTTTGTTTTTTGATAAGTGACTGATCAGACTGATACGCATTACTATTGACAATTTGTGCTCCTTAAAATCTCTCGCAATCAAAATTACCCTCTTTCAGATAATTTATCACGAGTTTAGCTAAAGCCAGTATATATATTGCACAATTATACAACGAATTGCCCGTCACTAACTATTGTTTTAGCATTACTTTTAATAAAATTATATCATAAATTCATCACAAACATCATATATTTGTGACGAGATCTGTTCAATACAAATTATCCATTAATAGAGAAGGTTTCTTAATCACTGAAATATTTTTGTGGCCAGGGATGTGCTAATAGAGAAGGTGTCTTAATACGTGAAACAAATACGACACGGGCTCTTTTATTTGCTTTTAAAAGTAAAAAAAAATAAATAAAAATATCTCTGTTAATACATACGGAGGCTTTTCAAAAATCATAGTTGAGGTTGAGAAAAAAAAAATGGAGACTTTTTATGGAAATTGTCCCCATTTACAACTTTTTGAGCCTTATAAATTTGCCTCTAAAAATTTGTCAATATTTACAAAAAAAATAATGTATATTAGAAATCCAAGATTTGGATGGGATACTCGATGTTTGTCCATATAAACTGTCACGTTTTTCACACATTAAGAGCCCGTGGTTCTTTCAGGCATAAAAAAAAAAAAAAAAAACCTTTGACAAAAAAAAAAAAAAAAAAAAAGACATGTTGGCTGAACAGTGTTAATTGTGCTTTAAAAAAACAAAATTCAGGAAAAAAGAAACAAACAATGTTTTTTCTTAAAAGTTAAGAGTACCTTTTTAGGGAAAAAATAGGAAAATTTATATTTTTAAAACTGTATGTTACACCGATTTAGATTTAAAACATCAATTTATCTCATTTTAATTTTAAGATACTTATTTAATATTTTCTGATACATTGATGACTTTCAATCTGAATTGGTCAGAGTTTGCTTACATGGCAAAAAACTATCAAATTTGGCCAGAATCTGGTTATAAATATTGACATGGCACATGAAAATGAAATTTTCAAAAATTAAATATAAATTCTACCTAAAAATATAAAATTAATCAAAATGAAAAAGGACAAATTATATAAACCCCTATGATATTTTTGTGAAGTTGCTGAAAACCCCTGTGATTTATAAGATCTTGGCAGTGGTTTTTGGGGCTTTAGATCGGTGGGTTCAAGATGATGAAGAGGGTTGATGCTCATGAAGAGATGAAAAAAAAAAAGAAGAAGAAGAAAATTGTCTCTCTCTATTTGTGTATGTGTGTGTGTGTGTGTGAGAGAGAGAGAGAGAGAGAGAACTAGATCTAATTATTTCTGTTAATTTATTTTTAAGTTTCATTTAATTTTCAGTATTTTAAGATTTTGTACATTATTTTCATAAAATGAAAAAATAAAAAAATAAATGATGAAAATTTTTCAAAAAATTACAGAAAATTTTCCTGTTATTATAAAAAAACTTTAAATTCCATTAATAATCATTTGAATGTTTATTTTTTTTAAAAAAATTAAACAAGAAGAAATCCTTTGAAGAGTTAAAATAAAAATAGAAATGGGTTTATATTGCAATTTTATAATTTACAATGAAAAGAAATTAAATGGACTTATTAAAATAATATATAATATAAAAATCATGATAGATTTTAGTTTATTTTATAATTTCAAAAAATTAAAAGGGCTATTTGCAATATTAGATAAGTATATTTAATTTTTAAAAAAATGGAAGATAATAGCTAATATACTTATAAAGGCATTTTAGTCATTGACCACTACTTTACAGTCAAAAAAGTACAAAAATGTATGAATAAACTCACTCCCTTATCTGGCATAACGTGCAATGTTTTTTCAAGCAGGGGTTCGCCTATTTTTAAATGATGAGGATCTTCTAGCAATTTTGCAAAACCACATGGGGTTTTATGCCATTTGGCCAAATAAAAAATAAAATAATTAAATAATATAGGCAATATATATTATAAATTAAAAAAAATAACATATTATTTACCCCCAATACCCCCAACACATATATAAGTGTCATGTAATTGCTCATATGTCAAACATTCCTATTGGTCTTACCAAAGATGTCATATTCAGGTAAGTTACGTCACATTTTCGATTAAATTGCAGAATTCATGGCGATAGGTCCTCAATTTGTCAAAAATTATCAAATTTGTGTCTTAAATTGAAATGGGACAAATGACTATCCTAAATCTCAAATCGGTGTGATGTTGGTACTTTTGGCCGACCCATGTGGACCTCTTCTAAAGTGATACATGTGCAGAAGTTCTAGCTAACATTGAGCTTAATATCCTCCTCGAGGTTATGTTCCTCTTTGACTGGTGTCTCATCTTGATGGGTGGATGCTATGTCACTCCTCAACCGCTGTCTCCTTATTATGATAGGCTTAATAGCCTCCTTAAGGCTTTGTCCCTCCTCAATCATTGTCTCCTTATGATGAGTTTAATGGCTTTCTCGGGGCTATGTCTCTCCTTAGCCATCTCCTCCTTATGATGGGTTTAAAAGCCTCCTCAAGGCTATGTTTCTCCTTAACTGTTGTCTCCTCATGATTGGCAGAGGTTATGTCCCTCCTTAACCGTCAGCTCCTCATGATGAGCTTAATAGCCTTCTCAAGATTTTCCTTTCTCAATTGTTGACTCCTCATGATAGGCGGAGCTTATGGCCCTCTTTAATCATCACCTATATATGTATTGTCCCTCCCTCATTGACGGGATTGTCTCCTCGAACCAAAAGCCTATTAGAATAGGACTTTGCTCTCCTTGACATACTCTGCTCGATACACCTCCTCAAGTAGGAGAAAGATGCTCAAACGTCCCTACTACCTAGTTGATCCACCTTTGTACGATGGTCCCCCCATCTCCATACATGAGCGATAATACTCTCTAACACATATCGGATTCAGATCTAACTAAGGGGACCACACAAAAATTAGCCTTAATAGACCCTCCACGTTTGCCCTAATCCTTAGGTACTCACACCAACCCTCAACTACAAATACCACCATGATGGCCATATCAGGGGGGTATTACTCATCGACTTTATTATTACTCTCCTTAAATTATATGCTGATTTGAGGGTCAGAGATCCTTCGCCGGAGGCGCTTCCAGCTAAGTTTATATGTGCTTATCTCTTGATAGGTTGATGACCCAAACGACCATTCTCACTAGGCCAGATCATCCTTGCTCAGATACATGGATCACCTTCTCCTAAAAAATGTGGCATTGACCAAAAATCGACCTCATGGATATCTCGTATCCAAAAACTAGCAGTTCGCCTTGTTGGTCCTCTAGGACCTAAATAACTCAATTTTCTCCCATGAACTATTTGTGTCAATGAATTAGTTCGATCTAAAACTTGAGATAAAGGGTGTAAACAAAAACAAGATTCATAAGTGGTTGTTAATGGAGTTGAAGTCACCATCCTAAAAGGAAAAATTATAATTTTAGGACTGTATGTTGTACCCTCTAACAATTTTAGGACATTAAGTTTTTCATTTGCAATTTCAAGATATGAATTTAAGTTTTGTGTCACATTTAGGACTTCTCACTTCGATATTTGCAAATTTGTCGGAAAATTGACAAAATTGGTCAGAATTTTATCCTAAATATGCCACAAAATCTTAAATTCATGTCCTGAAATTGCAAATGAAAAAGTTATTGTCCTAAAGTTGTTAGAGGATACAACATACAGTCCTAAAATTATAAATTTTCCATTCTAAAAATATATATATTAAAGTACTTCTAAATTAGTGCACCATCAATTTTTTCAGAAAAAAGTACTTGTTTTTTAAAAAAAGAAAAAAAACACATTGGGCGAAAAAATGAGTATTTGGTTGTGCCTTCTTAAAAAAATAGAAGTCTAGAAAATTAAAAAAGTGATTTTTCCTAAAAGTTAAAATAGCTTTCTAAGAAAAGTATATCTTAGAGTACTTCTAAAATTAGGACATGCAAATGCACAATTGCTTTATCTTAAAACAAAGGGCATGTTACTTCGACACCCCTTGATGTATCGTATAATTACCCCCTAAGATATGTATTTGGATAAATTCATTATTCATCAATGTGAGAAGTTATTATGAGATGTACTTCTGGTGTTTTGGATAGAATTTTGAGATGAGACTCATATGATTTTGACAAGTTCAAGATGTAGAAGCTATATATATAATTAATTTAAAGAAAAACAATTAGTGGTGATGTCGGATTATAGATGGTCTTTGTGGTAGTTATGGTAGTATTAAGTGAAATTATTTCACGGAAGTTGGTAGAATTACAAAATTGATTGAGTGTTTTTGTCAGGTTTGACGATACGCATCTCTTGTTGGTCAAGGTGACTACTATGGATAGGAAAAAGTCATCTTTTAACCACTTCTATTAATATTTACAAATAGCTTTTAAACCTAAGGAGACTGGAGACATTAGCAATTTTTGAAATAATATGGATTGATTTATAATTACACTATACTTCAAGAATTGTGATGTAATTTGCTCAAAAAAAATACGAATGAATAAATATTTTTTTTAAGTCTATTTCAACAGGCTCTAAATGGATTTAATATTCAAAAGCCCTTGAAATTCGCCATCTAATTACATAAGCCAAAATATTTATCCAATCTCTCTAAAATTAAAACTTAGGCTGCATGAATCTCCAGTACAAATATTGAAGTATTATTATTGGTCTAATCCTAGTGTCCTAACCAAACTATGTGTGAATAAAATTAGGAGGAGGCCTTTAATTTTGATCTTTATTTCGTGTAAAACAGTAATGCTTCAGCATATTGGACAACAAGAGAAAAAAAGAAAGAAAAAATAGTGATGAGAATACAAATTGGTTGCTAATTATATACATTAAGGAATTAAAAAAAAATTGTTTAATTGTTGTAATAGAATTTTCTCGAGTTATACAACCTGTGATAAATTTAGAAAATGAATTACGTCTAGAGTCGAGAGATTTTGCTAGAAAATTTAATAAATAATACCTATCTTCTTTAACAATTTAAATTTTAAAATAGGGAGTCATAATAAGTAGATGTACACACACTGGCCGCAACCAATTTGAATGGCTTTTTTTTTGAGGAAAAATACTTATTTTTTTAAAAAAAGTAACTTTTGAAGGAAAAAAAATTATGTTTTATGGGCTTTTTAGAAAAAAAAAAAAAGCTAGAGGAAAAGTCAAAAAAGGACTTTTGTAGAAGCACTCAGAGTAGCTTCAAATAAAAATATCTTTTAAAATATTTTTTTTATTACTGCATTCAAACGCAAAACTGGTTGATTTAAAAAAAAATTCAAGAAAATTATGTTTGTATGGGCCACTCAAGAAGCGCTTTTTTAAGCTCATTCAAACAGGCCCTAAATCATCAATTAGAAGCACATTTTTGGTTTGTTTGGATAGATATAAAAAAATGCTTCTTGAGCGTTGCTTTTCACAATAGGTTTTTCCTAAGCCAAACAATTTTACTTTTAGATATAGTAATTAAAAGTGCTCTGAAAAGTGCTTTTATTTGAAGTTATTTTGAGCTTCTAAAAAAATCTCTTTTTTGGCTTTTTTTATTTATTATTTTTTCTAAAAGTCTATTCAAACAATTTTTTTTGGCTCTAAAGTTTTTCATTTTTTGAAAAATAAGTATTTCCTCTCTAACAAAAGCCCATCCAAATAGACTCTTTATCTCATTTTGAAAAGCAACGGAAAAACTTCTACAAAGGGGAAAAAAAGCAATGGAAAATTAAAGAAATAATAAAAAAAAAAGAGAAAACTATCCTTTATACATTTTATTAAAATTTAAAAATCAGCTAATGGAAATTGAAACCAATATGTTTTAATCATACCGTCCCCATTAGATCCCCGATTTAGTAAAACACAAACTTCAAAATGTGAAAATTAAAGTTAGTAAAAACTTGGATTAATTACTTTATTGTGCATTTTTTAGTCAATGTATGATATCTTTTTAAAAGTTTTTTTTATATTATTCCTCAGCGTCTTTACCTAGAGAATTTATATTTGATTTTGAAAAATATATATATATATATATATATATATTACGATTTTGGTCCTTAATGTGGGTAATTCTGGTTCCAAGTGCTAACTTAAAGCAATGTAATCACTCATAGAATGTGACTAATTAAGATTTATGAATTAAGGCCTCCAAAACATTTGAATACAAATCTTATAAGCAACATCCTAAATCCTTTAGTAGTTATATTACCAAAGAAAAGGTATACCCATATTTATACTTTCTGATGCCACCCAAATTCAACCTATTCGATTAGGTCATTGTCAACACGGACCAATGACTAAAACCCACGCAAAGCAATCCTTGAGAGGATGGCCAAGGAACAGCACGTGCAAGACTCAAAGTAGGAATTCTAGGGTGTAGGTCCATCCCGTCATTCACATTTAGGGTGGACAAACGCCAAAACTCCCAAGTCACAATCCATCAAGATAGTACAAGAGGACCGGAAATGTTGCATCTCTAGTATACCAATTATTGTGGCCACAGTAAATGGTGGGTAGCTAAGTGCAAAGCGGATAACTGCTGAAAGCATTCAAGTAATAAATATATTTTCAAAATGAGTGCTCTCCTATTCTGACTTTCCTAAACCTTTCTGTAGCACAACCAAGACGGCAACGGGTTCTTGACCCCTGCAAAATGGAGCAATAGATGTTCTGAGAATTCAGGAGGAGGTCATGACGAGACAACCGTTTATCATTACGATAGGTATCAAGGATCAAGGGTCTTATCTCTTGAACCAACCATCCCATATGCGGGCTCATGCCCATCCTTTGCCACTACCAGCTTGGAAGTTGCAGGACAACTACTCTAATTAACTTCATGAAAATTTTCCCTCTTCTTTGATCTGGGGGGGACAACTTTGAGTAGGAATCAGGAGAGCTGATATGAGGCTTGCCTATTGAAGAAAAAGAATAAGTAGATGATGAATTGATAGACTTGCTTGTATACTAATGAAATGAAAGGTGGTATTTATAAGACAAAGAGAGAGAGGGAGGGGGAGCGAGAGAGAGAGAGATAGAGAGAGAGAGACAATTATGGTATAGAATTTCTCATCGAAGGAAAGATATCAAAATTACAATAAACTAACAAGCCTAACTGTAGACGTTGATCATACACAAATTTTTTATAAAGCCTCAAAGTTAACAAAAGGTAGAGCTTTGGTAAGAAAATTTGTTGTTTGATCATCGTCGGGAGTATATTTGAGCATGAAGACACTTTCAATTTTTTCTTTAATATTGAAGTGTCAATCTATCTCCACATGTTTACTTCGATCATGATGAACTGGGTTCTTGGATACTTTTGGCAACTTGATTGTCACAGTATAATTCCAGGGACATTCCATAGGAACTTACAATTCATGATTTAACAGCTTCTCCAACCAAATTCCTTTTCATATTCCTTGAGCCATTGGTCGGAATTCTAGTTCTGCACTACTTCTCGCAACAACAATCTATTTTTTACTTTGCCAAGTAACCAAATTTTCCCATACAAAGGCATAATAACTAGATGTAGATCTTCGATCTGTTGTGGAGCCTGCCTATTTAGCATGTAAAAATATCTCAACATTCCTCTTACTCGTCTTTTGGAAGAAGAGGCCTTTACTAGATGTCATTTTGAGATACCTCAATTTTTTATACACAACCGTTATGTGACTCTCAGTAGGTTTGTTCATGAATTGACTTACAACACTTACCAAGAAGCTTATCTCTGACCTTGTGTAAGATAGATATATAAGTTTGCTAACTAGCCATTGATATCTTTCTTTGTCAATTGGAGCACTTTCATAACTATTGTGAAGTTTTGTTGTTGAGTCCATAGGACTCTTTGTAGATTTACATCCTAGCATGCCCGTTTCTTTCAATAGGTCAAAGACATACTTGCTTTGAGAGACCACTATCCCCTTCATAGACCGTGCAACCTGCATCCCAAGAAAATTTTGAGGTTTCCCAGATCCTTGATTTCAAATTCCTTTCTAAGGAATTGTTTCATTTTGCAAATCTCCTCTTCATGATCTCCCATGACAATAATGTCATCCACATAGACAATAATGATTGACACTTTCTTATTCACAAAATATTTTACAAACAATGTATATCAAATTGACAGTGAGCATACCCATATCTTTTAACTGCCTCGGTAAATCACTCAAACCATGCACGTGGAGATTGTTTTAAGCCATATATATAATGAATTCTTAAGCAACATACCTTGTTTGCATTTGATTTTATTTCCAGTCGGATTGACGTATACACTTCTTCTAGAACGTCATTGAGAAGACATTCTTTACATCAAGTTGTTGAAGTCCCCATTCAAGATTTGCTGCTAAAGAAAGTAGTACACGGATCGTGTTGAGTTTTGCAATCGAAGTGAAATTAGCTTCCTAATAGTTGCCATATGCTTAAGTGAATCCTTTGGTGACCAATCAAGCTTTGTATCTTTCCACATCTCCATTTTCTATATACTTCACTACGAAAATCCATTTGCACCTAACTGATTTCTTTTTTTGAGGGAGTTCAGTAATTTGCCTTATGTCATTCTTTTCTAATGTCCAAACTTCTTTTGAATTGTTGATCTTTGCTTGGGACATTTGAGAGCCTCATATATATGCCGCGGGACTTGTATCTCTATCATACAAGAAGCAAAGACACGAAAAGAAAGTGGCAACATATCATATAAAATAAACTTCCCAATGGTATGTTGAGTGCATGATCTATCCCATTTTCTCCAAGCTATAGGCATATTCAAAATTTCTTTTTCAAGTTCAAGTTCAAGTTCAATAGTCTCCTCTAACTTGGAGTTATCATTATCTGAATTTCTGCTTGGATCAAGACCCGATTCATGTTCATGACCATGCTGAGGTTGTGGATATTCTTCTATACCCTCTTAGACATATTATTGGTCCTACAAGTTGACGATGAACTTAAATTTTTCGATAGTTAGAGGTTGACTTGATAGTGCTTGAGACTGGAGATGGTTAGAACAAGTTGGTTTAGAGACTCTCGGATGTTATTTTCAATGAAGTTAGACAACTCGATGAGAGATTCAAAATCCCAAAAATGGTATTCCTAAGATAAATTCTCTCCCTGAATATCATTTTTGGAATAATATGGTTGTTTCTCAAATCAAGTGACATCCATAGTATTGTAGTATCTCTTTGTGACAAGAAAGTAATATTTATACCCTTTTTTTATTGGAAGAGTTCCTAAGCAATAAACATTTAATATACCAATGATCCAACTTTGTTCTGTACTATTAATGGACATAAACAAATGTAGTACACCCAAATGTTTTGGTGGAACTATGGAAATAATTTGAGTGGTGGAAAAAGATTTGAGTAGGTATTGGCATGGGGTATTAAATTTTAGTACCCTTGATGACATCCTATTAATGAGACATGTTGCAGTGAGCACAACTTCCCCTAGAAACATTTTGGGACAGTGGATGAAAGCATAAAAGACCCAACCACCTCTAATAGATGTCTCCTTTTCTCTTTCAACAATTCAATTTTGCTATGGGGAATCAATACAAGAGCTTATATGAATTAATCATTCTTCTACTTGAAATTCCCCCAAAAGTGGAGTTGAAATATTCACTAGCATTAGACTTTAGGATTTGTATTTTCATCGGGATCTAGGTCAAAATCATATTTTTGAAAATTTTGAATATTTGGCTTGTTTCAGACTTGCCCTTCATAAGAAACACCTAAGATAATCTAGTGTGATCATCTACAAATGAGACAAACCGCCTAGCACTTGTCAAGATTTTTATTTTAACTAGACCCCAAATATCAATATGGATCACAGAGAATGGTTTAGATGCTTTGTACTGCCCAATGTGAAAATGTGATCCAACATGTTTTTGCAATTGGCACATCTCACACTCAAAGGAACTTTTGTTTTTATTGAGAAATGATGGAAATAAATGTTACAAGAAATTAGGATGATATAACTGATAATGGCATAGTATGATTGCACTATCTTTATTTTTACTTGGAATGGAGAAAGAACTACTACTAATTGTCCTTTGAGGTTGTCCTTGAAGATGGTATTGTCCTTTGAGGATGAGTTTGGAGCATACCTTAGCATTGCCAATCATCTTTCCTAAGTCAAAATCCTAAAATTCTGGATAAGTAGAGAAAAAATTAGCAGAATATCTTACTACTTTTGTAAGTTTATTAACTGATAAAAGATTGCAATCCAAAGTCGGAACAAAGAGAACTGTATTGACAATAAGATCCTTTGGCAACACAATCGAGCCAGTAGCAAAAAGCTTTGATAATGAATCCTCAACAACTCGAACGATTGCATTTTCCCGACAAGGGCTATAAGTCACAAATAAAGTTGCATCTCTCATCATGTGATCTGATGCTCCCAAAACCACAATTCAAGGTTTTCTTTTCTTATATCAATAGAAAGAGCGTTCGAACAATAACCTTTTTAAGCTAAATTTTATGAACTAGTAACTTGATTAAAGAATGAGCGATTTAGTGATTGTGCTAATACAATTGGTGACAGGAGCTTTTGCAGCAACTCCATTTGTTCTTTGTTGAATGGGTTTGTTTATGGATTTGCTTGTTCCTCAGAGATGACATGATTTCATGGCTCCCTTTCATTTTCTGATGGGTAGGTTTCCAATCAGCTAGTTTGCCATAAATTTCCTAGCAAATTTCTATCCAATGCCCTAGTTTTTTGTATTTTTCACAAGGAGGTCTTCCTCCTTGGTTGGCAGCTATCTGGTAGAGTACCATGTGTCTCCTGGGTCACAAAAGTTGACTTCTTTGATACATTTGAAAATGGAAATGAACCCATTATGACCTTCTTCCTGCTTTCTTCTCATCTAACTTTCCAGAAGACGTCTCTGAAGCTTGGTAAAGGCTTTGTTCACATTAGCCTCCCACGAACCTCGGTAAGGCCACTGTTTAATCCCAACAAAAAGTTGTGTACACGTTTTTCTCTATAGTCTATTGGGAAAATTTTCAAAATTAATCACAAAATTTAATTAAACACAGCGGAAAATAAAAAAGACCGAACCCTTATACGTGCATGCATGACATTCAAAATTTAAATCAAAAACACATATTATGGAAAGCAATAACTAAAACAACTCTTATTGTATAATACTAGAAAGTATAAAATATACCAACCTTCGCATTAGAACAAACTAACCGCGCTGGGATGTATATTGACCGCAAAAAAACCTCCCATTAATTCCTTACGAAGCCGGGGATCAACTCGTTTAACCAAGATCTTCTTCACAATCCCCCCACTAACTCCATAGTGTGGGCTCCAAAATCAATAAAAATATTTAACTGAAAAATAAAATTTCTTATAAAAGAAAGAAATTTTTACTAAAGCAATTCTATTCTTTAAAATCTCCAACTTATGGAATATTAAAGAATTATTGCTTTTTGGTGTATCTTGAACCTACTGTTAAGGCTCCCTTTTATAGGGAAAAAGTGTGAGGAAAAATTGTATTTTTTCTGATGTGGGATAGAGTGAAAAAATCAATAAAAACTTGAGTTTACAAAATTGTGTTGCTAGGTGGAGTTGAACCCCAACCTATCAAATGGCAATGCTTCTCCTCACCACTAAACTAACCCACATCTTCATGCAAACTTTTGCTTTTCAAAGCTTTTTAGTTTATTCAAAATAAAATTTCATTTTTCCTCCTCAACCTTTATCCAATGTGTCCATCTCGTGGAAAAGTTAAATATTTTTCAAATGAGTTATAATTAGAGGGTTACGAAGGGACCTTAGGGAAAATTAATTTTAGCTCAAAATGGGTCAAATCTAATTATCATCTCGTGATAATATTTGATTACCCTTTAACAATATTTAATTCCACTAAATAAATATTGTTGCACTCAAAAATTAATTAAATTATTTACAAGTTTACAATGTAACAAGTATTTGCATCTGACCCCTCTATAAGATATCTGTGAAAAATAAAATCTAACTACTATCAAATTTATTTTCACATTTTATTCTAAATTCCTAGTTCGCCTTTATTCAAATATTCCACATGAAAATCACATTTTCATATAATTTCGGTGACACTTCACTCGAAACACTTTGGCCAAAGATTTAGAATTAATTTGAACTTCGCAAGTCAACTTAGGGGATATCTATATCTTTAAAAGATTTATAGATTCCATCAAATATTCTTCTTTAGCACATTCCATACAATCACCTAACGTACAAAGTATGTTGGCCACTCACGACCTCACGTCTAAGTACATTAAAGTGATTAACACTACATGCCCAGAGTCGTAATATTTTCAAGATTTAGAGTCAATGCATATGAATTATTAATTTTAGATAGTAGTTCAAAATGAATAATTCAAATGTTCCAGTTCAGTGTTCCAACCTCACTAGTGAATACCAACATATTATAACTTGAATCACAATTCCTATTATTAAAAACAAATCACCATTTATAGCATATTATAGTCTTAGCAAATAAGAACAAAATACTCTTATCTCTGACTACGAACTTAGACAATAATGTATGGTTTTAGTAATTTAAGTCTTTCCATAAAACAACACTTTCATTTAAATTAAAACCATGCATCATTAAATATTATGTTCATCTAATGGCATAATCTTAAATACATATAAAGTGCCATAAATTCAATTTGATAAATAAATAAAATGATACAATATTATTATTTAAATTGAATTTTAGGGCACATATTCCTAACATAATTTGTTTACATAATAGAGAATCAGTGGCACATGACCAACTAAGTGCCTTGTATCTATCAAGTAAACGCCAATTACAACTAAGAACATTAAAGTATTAAGTTACCATGAGATCTCTTTGTCGTAGGTCATAAATAATTCCTTCGATCTCAACTATTTCAGATGTGTTCTCAACATCCAAAAAACCCTTTTTGGTTGTATTCCAAATTTCCTTGACAGTTTTAAATGATAGGAACTTTTCATCAATATCAATGGTTATAGAATTGATAAGCCATGACATTATCATATTATTTTCTACCACCCATTTTTATAGTTAGAGTCGATAGTAGCTGGAGCTTTTACTATCAAATAGTCATCTTGCTCCTTTCCATGAATGAACATAAGTATTGATTGAGAAAATTGAGGATAATTCTGCCCATTGAGTTTGTGGGCAATGATGGAAAAATGACTAGTTTCCATATTATGGATGGAAGGGGATGGAATGGGGTTTGTTTCTGATGAACTTCTTTCGGTATCCATACTGGAGGTTGGGCCATATTTGGGCATGAATATGAAGAGATAGTGAGTTGGAAAGACTCACTAATATATGCAAAGACAAGATTAAACCTGTTTTGATACCATATAGAAAAGAATAAGCAAATGATGAATTTAGCATATGCATTTTTCTCGCTTGTATAACAATGAAATGAAAAATAGTATTTATAGTGTAAGGGGGGAGACAATTCTAAAACATAATTTCTTATAAAAGGAAAGAAATCAAAATTATAATCAATTAAAAAAGATTCAACTCAATCAATCGAGTGATTCACTTAATCAAACTAATGATTCACTCAATTAAATCAATGATTTAATCTTGCATGTTAGCACCTATAAATAGAGCATCATTCAAACTCTATACGCACGTTCCAACTATACTCCGATCATGCACTCTAATCAGGCATACTTACTCTGCACTTTACGCATTCACACTCTCTAATAATGAGCCCGCATTGAGCACATCTAACAACCTAAATCCCAATCATACATCACAAGTCACAACTCAATTAACACGAAAATTCAAATATAAACAATGCATCTAAACGAATACTCTACAAAAATAATTATTTTTTAAAATACATTCCAATAGTGGGATCAGTTAGCTATGTTTAGAATAGAACTTGGCATATCCACTTTCTCAAGCAAGAATCAAATCTTTTGTGAATATCGCTTGTTTCAAGAACCTATAGAGGAAGACTTTGAAATATAAGCAAAATGCTTAGTAAGATCAATAAGTGCTCAAGTGCGAAGGCTTTTTGAAACATTATCAAAATATAGCAAATAATTAATCAATACATACTACAATCAATTATATGAAAGCGATAAATAGAGTAGGATACAATTGATGTTTGCTGATACTGTCAATCTTTTTTCACCAAAACAATAACAAGCCTTATCACTCCAAATAAAGAGTGATCTTGTCAAACATGAGACATGCTGGGAACACGCCAATCCTATGACCCCATCTCACCATGACAACTTCGATGTCATGCGTTTACAGGGAATAGACACCTAAGATTACAAATAATTCAACAAGTCCAATGCCGCACGAATAATTTATACCGCACTCAAGTCTAAAGGGCCCAACAATCAAGCACGATTAATTCAATCACTTTCTCAATCAATCACTTTGATGCACATGTGAGATTAAGTACTACATCCAACCAATATCAATAATATTTCAATCACATTTATAAATTATAATGATGACATGTATAAATGATGCATCACTCGTGATAACATTTATAATGATGAAGTGGATAAATATAATTTTACACAATCTCCTGATAATATTATGTTGTAAAATAATTATTTTATTTGAATACTATTAAAATGTAATATTATATATAATACATATTTTCTCTATTTTTTGAAAATAATAGATAGTTGAGCTGAGATATTCACTTGTTACCCAAGCTCACTTTAGTACTTTGGTACGTGAACGCATCACGGATCATCACCCAAATTGGGTCAAAACCAAACCCAATTTTAAAAATACAAAATCTTGAAGATTTTGTCGCCCTTTTTGTGTTTAAAGTTAGTTATGATATCAACTATCTGTGTACAATTTTGAATTTTCAATTATTGCACTAATAAAAAAGAACTTAGTTAAATTGTAATTTTACAAACTAAATCCATTTCCACTTATCAAAAGAACAACAACAACAACAATAATAACAATAATAATAATGATAATAATAATAATAATAATTAAACACATTACCCATGTTCTCATTACAAGCTTGAAGGTAACTAACTAGTTCAATTTAACTAAAGTCTATTCATTTTTTTATATTTTAATTTTTTTGTAAAAGTATTTTTTTTATATTAAATAATGTTAGAGGTATTTCTAAATTAAAATTTTAATTATATTATGAGTGATGATGGTGATCTTTTGACAACAAAATATGAAAAATTTTGTATTGAGTAGTGTGCACACAATAATACCATATACTCAAATTATTCTATGCGCGCGAAAACCGCATACAACGATTGTTAGTGTTGCATATATGTATATGTATTATTAGGCCTGAACATGTTTGAACAAAGGTTCGAGAAGATAAAATTAACTTAACTTTTCAAAATTTTCAACTTGGTCCCTCAAATTTTAATCGCCTTCACTTTGACCCCCAACATTTGGAGCTATTTCTAATTTTGTCCAAAGTATATTAATTCAGTTCCACAAGTTTAACTTCTCCCAAATAGGCCCCTAAAATTTGAAATTTCGTAAAATCAACTCTTCTTTTCCTTTCAATCAGGTGCACAAACTTTCAATATATAACAAAAATACCACTCACATTTTTTCTCCAATTATAATACAAACGTGGGTTGTTACAGCACACACCCTTACATACCTTCCTAACGCACAATATTCCATTCATCAGATACATAGTTAATTCAGAAACCTATTGACACTCCTCTACAGATTTAGTTAATCAATCATTACTCTTTTCAAATTTACAAGAGTTATCAGTCTTAAAATAAAACTGACAGAGAAATGAATTTGTTGACTGTTACTAGATATTTGTTATATGGAATAAACTTCGTACATCCTTTGTGACTCTGGTGCTCTTACATGATTCCTTTCAATCAAACAAAAATGCCTCGTTTAAATTGAATACACTGTTTACATGCTTTTGTACTACTTTAAATCCAAAAAGTTTAAAATCTACACTCGCCGACAAATTAAATGTTGATATCTTGGAAAGATAACATCCATGAAATTGTCCTTATTCAAAAAAAAAACAAAAAAAAAAATAAATTTGCGCCTTGCTAATATCATCACGGAAAATAAATTGAATGTTTCAGCATTTTTTTTTAAGAAAAAAGTACTTTTCTTCATGTAAGAAAATTATTTATGAAAAGATCGATGTAAACAGCTCCTCCACACTTCTCGCTTTGACAAGCATGATTTGTACTGAGAAAAGAAGGATTTTTTTTTACCAAAATGACACAAAAAAAGTGTATTATTTACCATTCTGACATAGAAATAAATTTTTTTTGAAAAAAGTAACCTAAGTTTACAATAGCAATGTCGACTTCAGTAAGAGTCGACATTGCCATTGTCGACTCTTGATAAAATATTAATTTCGTGAAATAAATTTAATATATCTAATTTCTTAAAAAAATAAATAAAAATAGGTAGAAATCGACATTGACAATGTTGAATTCTACCTAAAAAAATATTTTTGGATAGCATAAAAAAAAAAGGTAAAAGGGAAGTTGACAGTGTGAATGTCGACTTCCCTTAAAATCTGTTGAAACATGAACTTAAGTTTGAACATTGAATAAAAATATAGCTGGTTTCTTCATGCAATGATGGTGCATTATTACAAATAAAAATATAGATTGCAATCTGCAGCCCACACAGGCAAATCATTGATGAGTAATAATTAATTAAAAACAAGAAACTGCCCCTTGTTTAATTTCCTTGCTTGATATTATCATATATGTGTTCTACGGGAAATGGTCAAAAGATTGACAACTCCAGTATTCATGAAATATTGATGATCAAATTGTTATACCCCTAATTTAATATGATAAGAATTTTTGAACATGTGCATTGAAAACCTACCAACCCAATTATGATTTTGATAAATTACTAACGTAATATAGCCATGTATCAAGGTAAAAGATTAAAAACTCTAAATGATGCCTTTTTTTGTGTTGTATAAACATAAATTTATCTCAAATGGGTGATGCCAGACATCCATATTAAGTTCAAATATATATTTCTCATGACAGAAATAAAAAATAAAAAATAAAAAATAAAAAATCAAGAATGATGACATAGGTCATTATTATGATTTACTCCATCTGTCCTATAATATTAATTATTCTAGATTTTTTTCACACAAACCAATTACTCAAATAAATAGCTTTCTTACCATTGGGCTCAGAACCGAGTGATGGGAGTTCGAAAGTGATATCAGGAAGGTCCTGATTTCGATCCCTCTTGTCCTCCACCCCATTCCCTTTGAGTGAGTGTGTACGTGTGTATGGGAGTACTTTCCGGTTGACATCTATAGGTGTTCCGAGATGATTGTATCAAAAATAGATAAATAAATAGCTTTCATCTTAGTTAAATTTAAAATAATTTGACAAAATTATCCTCCCCATGCCTCATCAAATTCCATTAAAAATAATAAATAAAGGTAAATTTGAGGAAAAAATATTAATGCTCTATTGAAATATTTAAAGTGACCAACAGTATGGACTAAAAAAAATCTCTAAAATGATTAATATTATAGTATAGATGGAGTATATCATAAAGTTTGGTAATATCTTTATAATTTTAATTATTTCTCTAAAATGCAATCAAAGTCGAGAAAAATTAACACTCAGTCACAAAATAAATCAATGTCTGCATATTAAATGTATACTGATGTATTCAATTTTTATTTATTCGATTTTATTAAATGCTTAATTAATAAATGAAATAGTAATTATTATAGGAATAAAGATATATATATATATATACACATATGGTACAAAAATAAAACATTATAATATTGGGCTGAGTCCTTGGTCCTTACACCTTATCGTTGTCAACAAAATGACCACACGGGCGGAAGGGTATATTGGTCAACGCAGCTACAATTCCGTCAACGGGTGTTTATAGATATTTTGGTAAAATTGTTTTGAAGGAATGCAGACAAATTTTTTTTAAGGGAAGTCGACAGTGACTACCCTTTTTCCTTTTTTTTTTTTTGTATTATCAGAAAATACTTTTTTTAGGTAAAAATCGACATTGCCAATGTCGACTTTTACCTTTTTTTTATAAATAAATCAGATATATTAACTTTATTGTACGAAATTAATATTTTATTAAGAGTTGACAATGGCAAATGTCGACTTCTACGGAAGCCGACATTGCCATTGTCAATGTCAACTTAAGTTATTTTTTAAAAAAAAATTATTTCTATGTCAAAATATTAAATAATATATTTTTTTGGGTCGTTTTGGGAAAAAATCCAAAAAAGAAGATACTTTCCGCAACAATTAGGCATAACTCAGGGGAGTTGGTTGCACTTCACGCAAACTAATCCTAACAATTATTTTTCTCATTATGGAAAAATAAATATTGGTCATGTTTCTTCTCTTTTTTTTTTCAATGATAATTAAAAAAAAAATTGTTGATTTTCCGAACTATTTTGTCTATGAGAAGGGCCTCTGATAAAACTATTCACACTTGCCAAATCTTACTATCAAACTCTCAACTTGTCTCTTACTTAATGCTGGTGGTGTTGGTCGTCCGAGTTTGAGGCGGTGGCCCTAAGAACAGTGCCGTCTCCACCTCCATTGTTTTGTCAGCAGGTTCGACTGTCGGACGAGCAGACACTTGCAGAGGTAGCATCTCACCCTACATAGAAAACATAAACCAAAAATAAACGTATACCAAAAATACAAACAAGTTACTATCAAGAAATCAAAAAATAATTGATTGAACAGCTTACAGACAAAGTAGGTTGTTACCTATATAATATGCTGACTCTGACCTAAACATCTAACTATAGCTAGATCCTAATATTTGGCCAAGAACTCATTGAGATGATACACATTTCATGAACACTCGAGATCCATTATATCAAATTGTATTGCATCTCTTATTTTAATGCATGAATATACGTATACGTCAAATACAAAGATTGCAGGCATTAAAGAGATAACTTTATACATATAAGATGTATATGTATTATAAAATATGAGATGGAACATTATAATAGAGGATCCTATCTGTTCCATGACATGACATCTCTAGGACCAAATTGGAAATTTGGTTGAAGGAAAGAAAAAATGTCTATCATGTGAAAAGATTGATTTGCCATTGTAGGAGTGATGAAGATGTATCAAAATAACAAAAAAATTCTAAATCAGACCATATTCAATTGCATTTGCACTAATAATGCTGATGAAATTTTCTATTCCAAACGATGTTTCATCTCTTATTTCATAATACAAATTAATTCATGTCGTTTTTATAAAATTGTTTCTTTATTTATACAACTTGACATCAAATCTTTACATTTGGCATATGCATTGGAATATAAAATGAAATTCAAATTGAAATAGAAGATCTCAAGTGCTAATAACATAATCAATGAATTACATTTGTCACGTAATTAGTGCATATTTTATAAATAATGATTAATTATATGGCAATTAATATTATATTACCTGTTAAGTGAGTCGTTAGATTCGACCAAATCGAGTTGATACAATACTTTTAAAGAATTAACAACTTGTGCATGCATAAGTTCCTTAACAAATATATATATAGATATATATATATATATAATATAATTCATTGCCCACCTTTTTTCTTAACTTAACGTTTTCGCTCGTCAGGTCCCTCTCCTACATCATCAAAAAACAAGGTTCAGAATCGAACAACAAACATGGTGCCAATATGTATATGCCAATTGATGTACAATTAATTCACCTTAATCATCGAAAAAATTACGATTTACCTGTTCCTTCAGCTGATCAATCTGCTCGTGAAACAACGTATTCTGGTGGGGAGAAAAAAAAAAAAAAGAAGTCGATTAAGTATAGCTGCTTAATGTCTTTTATATACGGTTGAAGTTAAAATTTTGCAATTACTCACCGTTTGCTTTAAAGAATTCAATTTTTGCATCATTTTGGAAGCGCGGAGATGCTTTTTAAATTTCTTTTTCTTTCTTTAAGATTTTTATATTTTTGTATTTTATTTTGTTTCATTTTTTTGGCTCATTTCACACACACACACACACATATAACACAAGCATTGGGTTGGGCCTTAATATTTTGTAGATGGATTGAATCAAGTTGGGTTTTGATAGTTATCTAAGTGGATTCATGCAGCTCCTAAATACGTATGCTCAAAAGAATTTTCTAATTTGATAATACTTCACAAATTTAACAAAAATGAGTGAAAAAGTTGCAGAATAAATCAAAGAATGAAAAAATAGTTGGGAAATACATAAAATGATGCTAAATAATATGTGTGCTTATATATATATATATATATATTGTATTGGACTCTAAAACCCACACTAAGTCAATTACAGTTCGATCAAACTCGTTCCATCAACTCAACTAGTTTTCTATAACCCGCTTTAGACCGAATCCATTCAAATCCAATCCAAAACTCAATGCAGCACAACCATTTGCCTCCGCTAATCACAAGTGGGCAAAT
>JAOWBU010000139.1:12500-50000 GCA_026212405.1 Petrea volubilis | reverse complement strand
AATAGAAGAGAGGAAAAAGAAAAAAAAGTTAGATTAAGACACCAAGACGTTATTAGAAGACGCTTGTATTTTATAAAAAGATATAGATGGTTTAGAGGGCCTTTTTTTGTAGTTTAGGGGGATTTTTGCAGATTATTAATTTTAAAAGGGATAAAATGCAATTAACCCCAAAGCTATTATATCTAAGAGGGGTAATTACATATGCTACCCCTTTAAAAATACAAAACTACAGTTGGTCCTCAAAACATTTTCAATATTACCAACACATACCCTGATAAATTCAAAATTACAAATGCCCCCTGTTCAGCCGACTGCCGGTCAAAAATAGCTGACGTCAGCAAAATTTTTAATGAAAACCCGAATATATCCTTGCTCTAATTTTCATATATATTTTTTTTCATGCGTGCCCTTTGTAATATACCTAAATTGTAGGGGTGGCATTGGTAATTTTTAAATTCCTCAAGATGTGTCTTGGTAATATTGAAATATTTTGGGGGACAAATTGTAGTTTTCAATCTTCGGAAGGGTAGTAAATGTAATTATCTCTAGACATATATACTTAAATTAAAATAACTCTTCTTTTCAAAAACACAATATACCCTGCACATGTAATAGGTTGATGGTGCTTGGAGATAGCTATGATGACGGTGGAAGTGTGGTTCGTGGTGGTGAAAAAATCGGTTGTTGGCGAGAGTGTGGCCTCCAGGGAGAAGAAATGGGAAAAAAAAAAGAAGAGAGAGCGTCATATGCGATTTTGGGGGAATAAAGAAGTGAGTTTATTGATGGGGCTCCAACATTAGCTATAGATGTAGGAATTAGAATGAATGTTGTGAAATTTGAAATTTGACTTTCTTTGACCGCCTGTCAGATGAAGTCTGATGGTGTTGACTGGGGTACCATCAGAAAATTGAGATCGTGATGGCTCAATTGCCGTAGGTTTTGTTGGTCTTTACAAGCATTTATTTTTCAGTTCATTTTTTTATTTTTTCAAAGTTAAAAATTAGGGATAAGACCTAAATTTCATGAAAAAATGACCAAAAATCGGCCGCTCAGGAGGGTATTGATAATTTTTAAATTTCTTAGGGTATGTCTTGGTAATATTAAAAATTTTTGGGGACCAATTGTAGTTTTCAATCTTTCGAGGGGTAGTAGATGTAATTATCCCAAATTAAAAATTAGGGGTAAAACCGAAAGCTCATGAAAAAATGACCAGCAACCGGTTGATCAAGAGAGTATTTGTAATTTTGAAATTTATCAGGGTATATGTTAATAATATTAAAAATTTTTGAAAAACCAACTATAATTTTATATTTTTAGAGAAATAATAAATGTAATTAACCCTATCTAAAAGACATGTCCGAGGAGAAGCGAATGTCCTCCCCAAAATTAAAGCCAATAATAATTTTCAACCCCTTAACAAATAAAATTGTGCCCCTGCCCAAACGCACAAGTCACAAAGACGAAGACCGACTTTCCACTTACGACAAGAGCTTGTTATTGCAAAATTGTCAAAACCAATTAATAATTTGACCAAATGTAAAATGAAATAAACATGAAAATAAGGTCCACATATATGAACACCAATAAAGAATCAAGCCCTCCTTCAATTAATTATAGCCATTTGTAGTCAAGGACGACTCCGAGCCACTATAAAAAATCACTTTCTTTACAAATGAAAATTTTGTAATAGAAAGATTTTATTACAAATTCAAGATATTTATTATAAATTTACGACAGAATTTAATGTAAGTAAAATTATAAAAGAATAATTAGTGATTAGGCATTTAGTGGTTGAATTGTTATAAACTAAATTCGTTACAAAAATTAAATTTATAGTGTATTAATTCGTTACTGAATGGTATATATTCTTATAGTACACCCCGCAATGTGGAGTCACATGACCCTGCTGAAATTATTTTGCCCACTATATATACAAACATATATATAAAGATATTTTATATTAAATATTAATCAATATATTATTAGATGATCTTTTGATCCCACCTTAAATTTTTAAAAATTTATAATTGACCGATTATGTATATTAAAAAGTAATGGGTACATTTAGAATAGCTCACGATCAAAAAGTAAAAGGATCAAAAACGTCTGATCCAGGTTTGAAATTTAAAGATACTTTTGAGTTGAAAATCGTAGGGGACAAATATATGAAAATATTGAATGAGGCCCTTTAATATTTTAGAATTAACTTTGTGTTCGTTTTTGCTTGTTTGCTACAAGACTTTTTGTTCAGTGATAATCAAATTTTAACCCCGATAATTAACAACCCTAAAGTCATCACTTTTAGTAGTTACCATTTTTTTTTCTCCAAATAAAAGACCTGCATATGACTTCGAAGTAAACTATGACGGCTAGCAACTTGGTTTTATTGGGGTACATGCAAGAAAATTTGGTCAGTTATGCATCACTTATGTGGAATATCAAAATGAAGTAAATTGCATGTTTCAGCCGCCACCATTTATTAGTACTAAAACAAAATTAGTTATAAAAGCAAAAAGTTTAATTATTTGGTAATTACGGTCGTAACTCAATTGTTCAGATGGCTTATTTTTTACAACAAAGTTGCGTGTTTGAAATCCTGGATTTGTAAATGGAGTAATTGAATTCGGAGGGTTACCTCCATATTGGATCTTTATAGTACCCAAATTCGAATTAGTCGGTTAATGAGTTGGAACTGAAAAATTAAATCAAAGAAAAAAAAATCATTTTAAATAGTAATTTTTGAATCAATTGTCTATTTCAGATGGAAATTTTATTTCACTGAAGGTTGAAAGTTTGATTCTTTTGAGTCCTACAGATACAAGCTTTAATTTTTCGAATAGCCGTTTCTGTCCATTGCACAATAGTTTCTTCTTTTGTATATTTGGTAATTGGGTTAATTACATCTACACTCCCTACGAATTTAGGAAATTCCCAACAATACCTCTCTTAGATGAAAAATTACACAGACAACCCCTTCGAAAATATTAAAATTACAGATGCACCCCTTTCTGGTAGGGTTCCAGTGAAAAAGTGATGATTTCAGCTAAAAATTCATATGATCTGACTATTTTGCCCTTGGTAATTTTGTAAACTTAGAAGGGGGTTATATGTAATTTTTAAAGTAAAAAAGGGGTATATGTGTAATTTTTTATGACAGTAATTAACTGTTACATTTTCAAAATTTGACTGTTGAAAATTTAAAAATGACCGTTTATGACTGTTTTTTGACTATTAAAGTTGCTCTTCTCTCTATATATCACTATTACAACTTCATTTGACATGAATTTAGTTTGAAGTATATATACATGTTTTTTTCTTTTTCCTAGCTATTCTTCTAGGTTGCATTTGGTAGAGATTTATGTACGAGAATAAAAAAAACGAGCATTATAAGAGCGGATACGAATAACAATCGTGGTGATTGTAGTATTATTGTCCAACTCATAGGTGTTCCTATTGGTGTATTCCCTACTTGCATAAAAAAGAAGAGGCTTCAAATGGTGCCATATGAATGAATGAGGCTGTAACATATGCTTGTTAAGAAGCTCTATCCAAAGGTGATTATGGGGCTAACATTGTACTAAAGCTTTTAGCGTTTAACTTCATCTTGCTTGTTATTTATTTATTTTTTCAAATTGTTGAGTCTATCACTAACTAATTAGTATTATTATTATACCATTTATTGTCAATAATATAGTATCAATAGTCATATGGCACCTAAGAGAATAATATAGTATCAATAATAATAAGAAGAGAAGCTTCAATAGTCAAAAAATAGTCATAAACGGTTATTTTTAAATTTTCAACAGTCAAATTTTAAAAATGTAACGGTTAATTACTTTCATAAAAAATTACACCTACACTCTCTCTACTTTAAAAATGACATACAACCCCTTTCTAAGTTTATAAAATTACCAAGGGTAAAATAGTCAGATCACATAAATTTTTGACTGACGTCATCACTTTTTCATCGGAACCCTATCGGAAAGGGGTGCATCTGTAATTTTAATATTTTAAAGGGGGTGTATGTGTAATTTTCCATCTAAGAGGGGTACTATTGAAAATTTCGTAAACTCTTAGGGAGTGTAGATGCATTTAACAAATTATTCTCTTAGGGAGTGTAGATGCATTTAACAAATTATTCTCTTAGGGAGTGTAGATGCATTTAACCCTTAATAATTTGATGATAATTGATGTAATAGTTTGATATAATCGTACTTTGTGAGTATAGATTCAATCAATTAATATGTACTAAAGGGTGAAGCACACTCATCGTGTGCAGATGAAACAAAAGGCAGAATCTAACATATGTTTAAAATTTTGAATAGTATAAAATCAAATTTTTTTATTTTTATTTAAAAATATATTTAACCATTTTTAATATTATTAAAGACAAAGAATTGATTAAATTATAGGATTGAAAAAATAAACAAAAAAGTAAAATAGATTATAGGAATATGAGAGGGGAGAGAAACAAGAATAAAAAGAAAAATAATAGTTTTATCTAAGAATATAAGAGAGATAAATGGAGAAGAGAGAAGAGATACGAGAGAGCGCGAGTGACTAAAGTTAAAGATAGAAATGTTTTTATAAAATAAATAAAGTAATTGAAGCGTTCGACCGTTAAAGATGGCTTGGGCTGATATTTGACGTTGGTCGGCTGTTAATTAATATCTGATTGGGCTGATGGACTCCAAGGTTAATATTAGGCCCATCTGAAGGGTCAACTTACTCTCAACATGTAACATACTACTATTAGATAATCGATTTCCCTTCTATATATATATATATATATATATATATTAGTCGATCAGCACACTCAATGAGTGTGAAAAAAATAACTATATATTTAAATTTATAATATAAATATTGAAATATTTATTAGATTTTATACATAATTATATATTTTTTAGTGTGCGAAATTAAAATAAAATATAATTTAATTGCATGTTTAAATTCTAAATATGAAATTAAAATATTTATTGGATTAGATATATGATTGTATATTATTAGTGATTTATATTTTATTTTATTAAAGTTATTATAGAAAAATAGTTTAAAATATAAATAAAATTATAAGATTGACAACTAAATAAGAAAGAAAAATTTAAAAGAAATGACAAAAGACGCATGGAAAGATTTATATACATCGACATAGGAGAGAGAATAAGAAATAAAGAAAATGAAAATAGGTTAAAAATGGGAGAGAAGAGAGAAATTGATAGACCAAAAAGACCAAGGTGGTTATTAGACCTCTTAGGTTTTTCATTAACAGTATATATATACTATTTATAAAGTATCGTTGGTGTCTTTAGTCTGACACTTTTTTTTCCCTCTCTCTCAATTTTTGAACTTTCTATTTTTCTCTCTTCTCTCCCTCCTTTCTCATGTACATATCTTTAAAATTAATTTTACTTCATTATTTATTTATTTTTGTAATCATATAATTTAATCTAATTTTAAATCCTTTTTTGTTTATTTTTTGTAATTTTCATAAATATATTATTAAAAATTTATACTAATTTTTTTAAATAAATATTTAATTTTATACCTTTCAAATTTAAATACGTACTTAGATTATATCTTATTTGATTTTAAACACGCATCGAGTACGTCCGGTGAACTTTCTATTCTTCTCTCTTCTCTCTCTCCTCTCTCATGGTAATAGTGTTTGATTTTAGGAAGAATCACTTAAAAATATAACCTACTAGTCGGCCGGAGATGGGCTATCAGTTACATTCAATGGGCTTCCAAATTCTAAGTTCGAGCTTCGTTTTCGACGCATGAAATATTTTTTCCGAAGAGCATTCTATGTGAAGGTAAATAAATTTCGTAAGTCATCTCAATTGTTCACAAGCATAATTAATTGATAGATGCAACATCTCATTCGTAACTAAAATTATATTTGTATTATCTTAGAATATTCTAAAATATACATTTTCTATTAAATAAATTACTTCAAGAAATAATCAGTGCATTAAGAAAAATAATGCTACATATTGATATACGATATTCTATTTGAAAGTCTTTAGTCGTATTTTATATATGTATATATATATATGTGGCTATTAATTTAATAAAATATATTATTAAAAATCGAATTCGAATATTTAACATATCAAATTATCTAATTTCATATTTGATCCATTGATTTCAGATAATAAAAATATAATCAAATCACATTCATCAAATATTTTAATCAATTGAATTCGAATGAAATTACTTGGATCGAATTCTAATATAGTTTCCCCATTAATAGCCATAGCCTTAGCTCAACTTACCACTTACCAACACAATGTACGCAAGGCAACTTGGACGTATGATATGTGAATCGTATCTTTATAAAAAAAAAAAAAAATTAAAAATGATATGTGAATCGTTCAGGGCCTTTAATTTAATAAATATATATTATGCCTTAAAAATGTAGAAAGTGGAATGCTAAGATTCAAATCCTAGCAGATGTGCGTAGATGAATGATGATGTATGTGTTGTATATATAAATAAAATGATATGTGAATCATACACGCATAAATGCTCACATCCATAAGTCAAAAGATGGAATCACATCTAATGTTCTCAACGGGTTGAATTTACAAAAGGGAAAAAATGTGTTTCATGAATTGTGCATTATATTTGTCTTTCTATACATTCAGAATGTAATTGTTTAAAATTTAAAATCAAATAAAGATGAAAGCGACCACTAATGCTTTTAAATGCAAAAAGTACTGCTAATTAAATGCTTATTCATTATTGTCTTTATATACTTTAAATATAATTATTTGAAATTTAAAAGACAATAGTCTATTACTTTCAATAAATAATAATAAGTACATCATTAAATATAATGACACACAAATTGTATTTTATTTAAGGTATTTAGTAATACTTGTAATAAGCACGTGCTTCGCGCATGTTTATTTTCTTAAATATTAAATTTTATAAATATAGTTGTGATAAATGTGGATAAATCAAAAGAATGCGTCATTTCAATAATGTTATTTTTTTAATATGTAATTATTATATAATTTAATTTGTAAATTTTTTATGGAATAACATTATAAAATATGTAATTAACTATATATTACAAGTATGGAGTGTAATATATATGTATATAGTAAATAGGTACTATATATATGTATGGAGAGGGAATTTGGCTTAAACTTATTTTAAAGTTATAAGATTTTTATAAAATTTATAAGTTCTTATATCTTATTTTAAAAATAAGTTATCAAAGTATTTGGATAAAATAATATAAAATCATGTAGTTTATAAAATATTTTTGGAGCTTACAAGTTGTAACTCTGTTTTGTAACCCATACTACTACAAATGAATGGGTTAGGGTAGGGTCTTACCCGTTCCTACTCATTGGGTAATAGTACCCAATGGGTATTCATACACTACACACATCATTATTCAATGGGTATTCACACACCACACACATTTTTCATACACACACACACACACACACACACACACTGCGCACACATTTTTCACACACACACACACATATATATTTTTCACACACACATACACACACTAAACGCACACATATTTTTCACACACACATACACACACTAAACGCACATATTTTTCACACACACACACACACACACTGACACTGCACACAGGTCACACACATACACACATATACACTGTGTGTAAACACACACACACATTGCACACAATTTTCATATACACACACACTACACGCTCGCACACACACACTGCACACACACAGTTTGTGTGTACGTGTGTGAAAACACACACTGCACACACACAAAACAAACACACACTGTGTGTGAAAACACACAATTTCACACACAATTTCACACACTATTTGTGTGTGAAACTCTGTGTGTGTGTGTGTGTGTGTGTGTTTTCACACACACACGTGTGGAACTGTGTGTGTGTGTACAGTGTGTGTGTGTGTGAAAACATATAATTTCATACACTGTGTGTGTGTGTGTGAAAACTGTGTATGTGTGTGTGCGTTTGTGTTTGTGTTTATGTTTGTGTTTGTGTTTGTGTGTGTGTGTGTGTGTGTGTGTGTGTGTGAAAAAATGTGTGTGTGTGCTGTGTGTGTGTGTGTGTAGTGTGTGCGTGAAAACTGTGTGTGTGCAGTGTGTGTAAATGCGTGTGTATGTGTTAGCTGTGTGTGTGAGCTAAAAAAAACACAATATCAAAAAAAGGCAAATAAAAAAAAATATATGATTGGGTAGGGTATGGACCCTACCCTAAAAATAGGGTAGACCTAATACACATATATATCTAATGAGTAAGTATTTAAATAGGATAGGGTAGGGTATATTTAGTCGGATATTTTTAGGGTTAGGGTCAGGGTAGGGTAAAACCCTACCCGTTGACAGGCCTAAACTTATATTTAAACAAATTTATTATCTAAAATTAATTTTAATTATCTTTGAACTAAACGTCAAGTTATAACATATAGAAGAGGGGAGTAAAGTGTATTTAACTATATTTTAAATATAAGTGGACATTTTGGCAAGCTCAATAAAATAATGAAGGCAGAGTTCCAATAATAATTTTCTGAAGTGCTAATTCCAAATTATTTAAAATATATTAGTTATGATACTACAATAACTTTCAAGTGTTGGTTTTGTCCTAATAGTTTTTCTTTATAACTTCTCATCGTTACTTCCTTTTTTAATTCTTATAACATTTTGTGGTATGTTCTAGCCAATCCTAGACAATGTGGCAAAACAAACAATTAGCCGCAATTGGTGAGGATACATATAATCCATGCCATTTGACATACCAAACAAGCCAAATAATTGGATCATAACTCAGCTAATCATGAGCTGCAAGACAAGACTCAATGACCACACTTCCGAAACCAAACATTTAGATAACATATTTTCATCAAAAGTCTAATTTTACTAATTAGCAACATATAAATTATATTTTCATTAAATTCTTTGGTCTCCAACGAAACATAAAAAATCATGAATCGAGCCAGCAAATATTAAACAACTAATTTAAATATATTTTGGAAAGAGAACTCATGACAAATTTTTTTATCATCTCTAATTTTTCAGTTATTTCCTGAAACTCTTGTACATGTTTAAGTTTAGTTAAATTTGATCAATAATTCTTATCAGTCAGTGGAGATTAAACCACAATATCAGAAATATTCAATCTTTGCATAATATAATTCAAAATTTTTAATTTGATTATTAGAGAACTGTGTTTAATTAATTAGAGCACTGATTGATTAAAACTGCCACTAAATGGAGCACTAACTAAATTGGCCCGCCAAGCGTCTATAAGACTTTGTAAAAGTTGATAAAGAGATGTTTATAAAACTGAAAGATGCCATTCATCAAATAATCATGCTAGTAAAGAAACAACTCTGTTAATTATTATATTAATCTTGTTGCTCAGATGCCACAATTGCATGATTTCAGCGGGCAACTTTTATTTCAAGACGTTGCTTTTTTCTTTAACACAGATGCCCTTTGATCTTAATTTGTGTAAAATAATGTCTTAAAATATTATTTTTCCGGGATTTTCGTCGGCCTACCGCAGATTTGATTACAGTAATTTCACACTACTTTGTTAGACTATTGCCGCCACGAAATGTTCCTTTCACCTGTATTAATTTGTGTTAATGTGTGGAGAAAGTAATCAGGATATATTCACTAATCAATCACTTATTTTACCTAATTAAATTTCTCTCTCTGTTACTCTTTCTTGCATTGAGAGATGGCTTATGCTTCTCTTGTTTCACTTGCACAAACCATAGAAACACTAGTACGAGATAATGATCAATATTATTCTATTTCTCATCCTGAAAAAGGAGAGATTATGTCTATACACGAGTGTATTATCTTGTTACAAGCTTTTCTTGAAGATTTTCCTGACAAAGCCAACTGTCTGGAGGGACAGATGAGGGATTTAGCTAATCAAGCAGAAGATATTATTGAAGGTTTTATGTTGGAACAAATTCGACGATGCATGTTTCCAGAGGATCAGCGTCGCATGTTTTTGTGGCTGAGAAGAATGGAAAGAGGCATCATGTTTATGAAGTTGAAAAATATCACAACGAAATTGAATTCAATCAAGAAAGAGGTCGCGCGGATCAAGAATAACACGGTATCAACTGATGTCGTGCAGCGATCTGCTGCTAATCCATCATCATCAAGGCAACTTGCTCCCACCCGCCAAGATGCTATAGTTGGTTTTGACGATGATCTACTGGAAATAAAGGCTCGCCTCTGCAGAGAATCATCAGAACTCCAAGTCATCCCCATTTTGGGTATGGGAGGCATTGGTAAGACCACTCTTGCCAAAAATGTTTATGATGATCAATTATGTGTGGAGCACTTTGATATTCGTGCTTGGGTCACTGTATCACAAGATTATAGCACCAGAGAAATTCTTTCACACCTCTTGATTTCCATGAAAGGAGAGAGATCTGACCAAAGTGATGAATCACAAATGCAAGAAAATGTGTATAAATGCTTAAAGGGTAGGAGATATCTCATCGTAATGGATGATATATGGAGCACAAACGCATGGGATGATGTAAAGATTATATTTCCTAATGATCATAACGGTAGTCGAGTTGTGTTAACTACAAGGCACTCCGATGTGGCTGCTTATCCTGACTGTTCTAGTCCTCTAGATCATAAGATGCAATTCATGGATGCCGATCAAAGTTGGGATTTACTTAAGCAAAAGGCGTTTCTACAAGAAAATTGTCCTTCAGAATTAGAAACCATTGGAAAAGAGATTGCAAGAAGTTGTAGAGGACTTCCCCTTGCAGTTGTCCTTATTGCAGGACTTCTGACCACGGTCGATAGGACTCAAGCTTCATGGGAGAATATTGCAAGAAATGTAAATCGAGCTGTTATGTCAACAAATGATGAACAATTTGGAAATAGGATATTATCTTTGAGTTACAACAACTTGCCTCATGCCTTAAGACCATGTTTCTTGTACATGGGAATTTTTCCAGAAGATTATGAGATCCACGTCACAAGACTCATTAGACTATGGGTAGCTGAGGGTTTTTTAAAACCAAGTGGATCTAAGAGCTTGGAACAAGTGGCTGAAGAGTATTTGGAGGATCTTGTCAAGAGAAGTCTTGTTTTGGTTATCACGAGGAAGGCTAATGGAAAAATTAGAAGTTGCAGTATGCATGATCTTTTGCGGGACTTGTGCATAAGAAAAGCCCAAGAAGAGAAGTTTCATCTAAGTATCATGGATAGGTACGTTCCCTGGGTGGTTCGGAGAAGCATAAAAAATCAACGCCGCATAATTGTTGCTCATTCTGATCTAGATTTCCTCCGAAAAATTCATGGCTCAATTATACGTACCATTATGTGCTTCCGATATGATAGTATCTCTCTGGACTTTACAACAAACTTTAGATTGCTTAGGGTTTTGGATGTGTTGACCCGTACAACGTCTATCTCACTCCCTGCTGAAGTGTTTGAACTGTTTCTTTTAAGGTACCTTGCTTTTGACTGTCCTGATAGGATTCCTGAGACCATATCAAATCTCAAAAATCTTCAGACATTAATCATTCATTATCCAAGACGGATATTAATGCTCGGTGATGAGCTTGTGGCTCGTTTGCCATCAGAAATTTGGAGGATGCCACAACTAAGGCATCTCATCTCATTCTCATTTGGTTTCTTACCCGTTCCAAAAGGGTCAACTTTTGTTCTAGAAAACCTTCAAACAATTTCAAAGCTAAGAGATTTTATATGTAATGAAAGGATGCTCGCAATGATTCCAAATGTAAAGAAACTGGGAATATCTTATGTTGGGGAAGTATATGGTCACGATTATAAGCTCGAGAATCTCGTACATCTGCATCAACTTGAGAATCTGAAATTAGAGAGAGATGCTCGTTTTCGGCGAAAGCTTAATCCTGCTTTTCCCAGGACGCTAAAAAAGTTATCCTTGTGCGGTTTGGAAATTCCATGGGAAGATATGGGCATTGTTGGCTCATTGCCTAACCTTGAAGTGCTTAAACTGATAAATTATGCTTGTGTTGGCGACAGATGGGAAACAACTGGAGGAGAATTTCAAAGCCTCAAGCTTCTACTAATTAAGTGTTCAGATCCCCAAATATGGATAACTGAAAGTAGCCACTTCCCAAGCCTCAAGTGCTTAGTGCTTTGTCATTGTTGTAATCTAAGTGAGATTCCACATGACATTGGAGAAATTTCGACACTTGAACAGATCGTGGTTAGTTTCTGGACCGAAGCTCTTTTGAAGTCAGCCGAAAGGATACAGGAGGAACAACGAAGTTACGGAAATGATTCCCTTCAAGTTTGTCTGCTGAGTGAGTAGTTGAGTGAATGATATTTCAAGCCTCTAGACTCTGCTTCTGATAAGGTTAGATATATATATATATATATATATATATATGTATATGTATATATGTATGTGTGTGTGTGTGTGTGTGTGTGTGTGTGTGTGTGTGTGTGGGTATACACTATTTCTAACCATCATTAATGAAGAATTATTGTTGTTGTTGTTGCTGCTGCTGCTGCTGCTATTGTGTAAAACTAACTCTTTTATACTTCTAGGAGACAGATAACCTTGAAATTGGCAGATCATGCAAAAAGTACCGATGATGAAGTTTATGGATTGAATGGTGTCGAGTTTGCATTTTAATGTTGTTTATTCGCCAAATCAGAAACTTGCTTTTGCTGGTATCAATGAGCAGGTGGCTCGATTAGAAACCATATGTTGTATGTCCAATTGAATGATACCAAAGCTGAAACACTTTTGCTAATTCATTACAGTGAGTTTCTTGTACTTATCTAGATAGTTTTTACTTGTCATGAACTTTAATTTCTTGTATCACTTACTTTGATATATTTTATTGAGCATTATTATATTGACTATAGAATCCATCCATCTAATACTGTAATCATTAAAATCGTTTGCGACTTCTGAATACCTTCCTCAAATGCAACCCATCCTTGGGATGGTTATTCTACATAGCTACATAAAGCATTGGAAGAGGCAATCGTCCCATGTTAAATATTTACAAAGTTATTCCCGACATATGCATGCATATATTTATTAAAATTACGCACTTTGTGAATAGAGAGTAATGTTTACTTTATTTTCTTAAATATTAAGTTTTGTAAATATAATCGTAATAAATGTATATGTATAAAGAAAAAAAAAGAATGAACTTAATGAACAAAGTTGATTTGTTATACATAAATATAACTATTATATAATGTAGAAATGATTGCATGTCCTATACATTTAACGTATTTTTTATATTCTGTGTTTTGTTTCAATTTGATCAATTTTATCTTCTTCGTTTATGAATTTTTCGATTTTAGTCATATTTTAGACCAAACTATTCGCCGGCAATGACGTGGCAATTTTCTTGCCATTTGTGGTCAGGTGGACATCCAATTGTTCTTTTATAGTGAAGTGGACATCCAATTGGCATTTTTTGTAGTGAGGTGGACATCCAATTAACATTTTTGGGATGAGGTGGACATCTAGTTGGCATTGCAATTAACTCTATTTAAAAATATTAATGTATATAATCACTATAATTTTAGAATTTGAATATATATATATATATACAAACACAAAAGTTAATTAGATGAAAAATAAAAATTTTAAATGAAAAACTAATATTTTATTTTATTATTATTATTATTATTATTTTGATTGAAATGAAAAACTAATATTTAAATTATACATATGTATATAATTTTAAAAAATTAATTAAAAAATAAAAAATAAAAAAAAGTTCCATCTTCTTTTTTCCAAAAAAAAAAAATCTAGCACCACCCCCCACCCCAACTGCTCTCACAATCGCCCCCCCAATCGCCCTCACCAACCAGCCCCCTGCTGCGCCCCATCCCCAACTGCCTCTCTCTCTCTCTCTCTCTCTCTCTCTCTTTCTCCATCCCTCTCCCATGCCCTTTCTCTCGATCTTTTTGTCCCTCTCCCTGGATCTTTTTGTCCCTCTCCCGCCCCCCCTCCCCAATCTCTCTCTCTCTCTCTCTCTATATATATATATATATATATATCTCCCTCTACCCCTTCCTTCTCTCTCTAGATCTTTTTGTCCCTCTGCCGCCCCCTCCTCCCTTTCCCAATATCTCTCTCTCTCTCTCTCTCTCCGTCCCTCTCCCTCTCTCGATCTCTATATCTCTCAACCTCTCTTTCGATCTCTCTCTCTGTCTCTCTCCCCCCGTCACTCTCTCTATCTCTCTCTCAATCTCTCTCTCTTTGCGGTGGTTTGCGAAGGCAATAGCGGCGGAGGCGAGCGATGGAGTTTTGTACGTATATATGTAAGGTTTATATATATACTTGTCTATGTATACATATACTTGTATTATATATATATATATATATTTATGTGTGTATATTAATATATACAAATATATATATTCTATAAAGTTAAATTTATACACTTGCCAACTAAGCATCCACTTGTTTAAAATTAGAGAAAAAAAAATACAAAATTCTCAAGATTTGTATACCATGTCAGTATTGGTCACCAGATTCCGGCCAAATTCTATGCCACATTAGCGCCGGCGAATAGTTTGGTCCAAAATAGGACTAAAATCGAAAAATTCATATGCGAAGAGGACAAAGTTGATAAAATTAAAATGAATTGGGCAAAATCAAAAATACGTTAAACGTAGAGGATGGAAATTGCAATTATCCCTATAATTTATCTTGTAAAGAACTTTTATATCTTGGTAAAAGTTATTGCAAGTAATTTTCTGTACAAGTAATAGCATTAAAAGAACCTTCTCCATTAAATATTATCTTAATTTGGTTAAAATGATATTTATAGGGTTTGTATGTGTGTCCTCAATATTGTAATTAATGAATTTACCTTGTTAGTTAATTTCAGGAGCAGCAACTTCCCTCTATTACGTAGTAGTTATGTACTTTGAAGTTTCTTTCTTTTTCTTGAATGATATATAAGATTGAAAAATAAATTAAAGTATTTTGAAAGAGATTCATTAATAAACTACATCTAAAAGAGAGAATTGTTCATTAGTACTATTCTTTCATTATATACATATATAGGTATATGATTCAAGTATTTCATGAAAAATTTTATGCAGAAAAGCCTATGCTATGCATGTTTAATATACTAACTTCAAATTTAAAATCTAATTTATTTCTAGTTATATAAAAAAAAATCTAATTTATTTTTTTTCACTCGACCTTAACAATATTGATAGAGTACATAAGAATCTTTGCTTTTTATTAATTGGGAAAAAAAATAATGAATTCGGATCTTAAATGAATATTATTAATTTTTTTATAAAAATATATTAATAAGATTTTGAATTTGGATCTTAAATGATTAATTCCATATCCAATTCAATTATTTGGAGAATTATGAATATTTATAATCGAATCTAATTTACAATATATTTTATGCTTAACTTCCGAATTTCTTGAAAAAGAGCTCCATCAGAGATGGAGTTGTATAACTCGAGTCGAGGGTGGAAGCCAGCGCGTAGGTAGGTGGATAATTAGAAGAGAGAAACTATGGACTAGTAGCCTTGGCATCACAATTAAGTTACCTTCTTGGTATTCTACTACACTCTTCAAATGATGTTCAGAAACAATCCCCATTCCTTTTGGATCAAAGGTTTTGTGAGTATTGAGAAAGCGCCCTCTAGGACTAGTATCTTGGTCCCAATGGGCGAGCGAAGCCATCTTGGGTGTGTCCGTGGGATATTCCCCGCAATTGTTCTTAATTAGTTGTTGGTAAAGCTTCCAAGCAAACATATTTCGAAAAGTCAGAGTTGCTTCTCTAATTTTCTTCCCTTCTTAGTAGGGATCTCCCATCTCATCCAATATTGTAGAAATCGACTCAAAGACCTGGCTTTATCCCAAAATAAACTTCTTTTCCCTTCTCCAAAAACGTTAATCCTAGGTGTGACAATGTTGACGTCCAAGGCCAAAAGTCATCCAATGAGTGCAATGCCGAATAATAAGGTGGTTTCGTTTTAAACTTGCCAATGAGCGTGATAATGTTGAGGTCGAAGGCCAGAGTTGCGGTCAAGGGGGACTTTTAATCAGTCCAGATCTTCTACTACAAAAAAGGTGCTACATCTCCTCCTACATTCATCAATGCACGCCACGTGTATTGGTGAACGGTTGAGATAAGGAAAGAAAAAAACTTATGATATGGACAAATCTCTTTCCTTATCTCAACGCTCACCAATACACGTGGCGTGCATTGATGAGTGTAGGAGGAGATATAGTACCGTTTTATAGCGGAGGATCCGAATTGGACGTCAGTCAATACCTTGAAATTTTGAAATTACTTTTTTTAGTTATATATATTTATGTAGTAATTATCAAAAATTAAATTTTTATTAAATTCACATAAAATTTTGATATTTCTTACATTTATATCTATTAAAAATGATAAACATCAATGAAGTTCGACTTTATTAGGACTTATATAAAAAGGTCATAAAATCAATACAGAGATAATAGGAAAAAGGAGAGACACTAGGGTAGGAGGAAAAGTCATTTGGAAAAATTCTCCTCCAAATTCTATAAATTTGATGAAGAAGAAGAAGAAGAAGAAGAATTATAAAATATCTCCACAACTTGTTAACCAGACCAAGAGATTTGTAAATCCTTTTGCTCAAGAAGAAGAATTAACCAATATAGTCTTTTCTTGCGATTTATTCAAATTCTCCCACTACAAAAAAAAGGATTTAGCCACGAATTTTCTCCGTAGCTAAAAGTGGCATGACTAAATTTAGCCACGAAAAATTAGTGGCTAATATTTAGCCACATAATTTCCGTGGTTAAGTTCCATGGCTAAATATTGCCCACCGATTTTCTGTAGCTAAATAAATCCATAGCTAACAATAGTAGCTATACAACAAACTAACCACCGTGGCTATTAGACACGGATTTTCTATAGCTAAACCTAGCTACAAATTTATCCACGGAAAATCCATGGCTAAATTGTTGCCAAATTTCGTGTCAATTTAGCTTCGGATTTTCCATGGCTAAATTTAGCCACAGAAAATCCGTGGCCATTTTTTTTATCACTTTTTTTTAATCTGTGGCTATTAGCCATGGATTTTCTATGGCTAATATCCTTGGCTAAATGTCACTTTTCTTGTAATGTCTAGTGTCCATCTATCAACCCTAAAAATCTCAATTGCTTATTCAATCAAGAAACATGCATTGCAGGCCTTGAAAATGAAGAATGAGCAATCAAGAATTAAGGGATGTACTTTGTAATTAAAAATTTTATAAAAATTAGAGTTATTTCCTACAAATTCCATTCAATTAAATTTTCTTTAATTTATTTGTTCATTAATTTGAACATATTATATTTGTGTGAAATCTTCTAGCAAACATCTACACTACGTCCTCTTCCCATAATATGTCCAAAACAAGCCCTTGAAATTGGATCACTCAATTGGTTAATCTTCACACTTGCCCCAGTTGGTTCACGGGGAGTTAACGACTTAAAGTCTCGCAATCTATAAAGCCAATCATAGATAGAAATCTAACGTTCTTATTGATCCCAGCTCACTAGCATGAATCAATATAGATTAGCTTTTTTGCGGAGAAGATACTTGACCATGTGAATGATAAGAGATAGCAAAATCAAGACTATAGAAGTCGGACCAAGGGAAGTATTTTTGATAAAGCACCTAGCTTACAAGACTTTCTAGCTCATTAATGGCCCACCAAGCCGCTTCGCTAGAAGATCCATATTGAAGGTTTTAGCCTTTTAGATGCCTAAATCTAAATTGCCTTCTTTTTTGCTTTTACACAAGTCACCCAACAACGCCTAGTAATATTTTGAGTTGCCTTATTATTTTATGGGGTCAAATCTTGGATGAAGGATCCGGTCCTAGGTGAAAGCTAACTCAACTTAAAAAGTTGTGGGTAGGCTTCTCGATATGTTAGGATGGAACATACGTAAGTCTAGTTAGAGGTGTCTCGGACAAAAACTCTTTGATATTTAAGTTATTAAAGTGTATATGAATAAAATTGAATACTCGAGCAAACTTTCAATATGCTAAGAGTAGTTACTTTTATAAAAAAATTTCTCAAAGAGTATTTATAGATGAGGGATGATCCTACTCAATTGGATGATTAGGGCTGAGGTAGAAGGTTCAAGAGCCCGTATGGCATGATTGTCCCTTGTACTAAGGGGATAACATGGCTCTGCCAAGGTGGCTAGATTGTGTTTTCTTTATAGGAAACCATAGTGTTCTTAGAAAGAACAGTGCCAGGACACGGATTGTACCCTCTGTTCGAGGTCTACTCCTCAACGATATGAGGTTGGCGAATTAAGAAATCCGTCCTCGAGTTGTGTCGTATCATCGAGCTAGAAACTCTCCTCAACTTGCCACACTTTATTGAGAACATGGCAACTCACGTGGCGAGTCCCAAGACACATGGCTCCGATGCACACGTGACAATTAGTAGTGACAAATCATAACTTTTAACTCTAAGAAATTTACTAGAGGGCTAAAAGCACCCAATTTCAAAAGTTGAATGATAGTTTTAATCAAAACCTCTTTATCGGCCACAAAAAGGGATTTCATCAGTTAGCCTTTAAGGGACAATCATAATCACATCTTATCTATTTAAAAAAAAAAAGAAGATAAGAAAGAAAGAAGGAGCAAAAGGAGGTATTGATCCAAATTCAAGGACTCCTAAACCTTACCTCCATTTGGTTGCAGGATTTTAGTAAGAAAAATAAGAAGATTTTTTTTCTCTACTTCAAATGATAGTACTTTTTGCTCTCACTTTTGATCCTTTTCATTTTCCTTCTACCTTCTCTCACCAAAATCCTTGTTCCAAGCATAGCATTGGGGAGGGGGGGGGGGGGAGGGGGAGAAAAGAAAACATGCATAATTTAAAAATAAAAAGTTCCAACTTTAATTTTAATTTAGTTTTTGTACAAGTATAGATATTTTCAGTAAGATGATTTATTTTATCGTTCACTCAACTGTATTGGATCATAGCTTAGTTAATTAGTTAGCTTTTCTGGTAAACAATTACTATAAATAGTAAACCCTGATAGTCATTGTAAATATTACGCAATTAATGAAAATCTCAATTCCCAAATTTAGCTCTCTCTCACTCTCTATGATCTCTCAATGTTTCTTGGTTATCACATGGTATCTAAAGCAAGTTCGATCCTGCTTGTTCCTATGTATATCAGTGAAATGTTGATCTCTGTTGATTGAATTACTGTTTTTTGGTGCTGATTTTTTTTTTCTGGCTGCGCTGGGACGATCTCTCTACGATACCTTGAGATCCTTCAATGGCGATGGCTTCTGCTCTGCAACTTGATGATACACTGTTCCTACATAATTCCAATCATCCCGGTATAGTTCTAGTTACGACACCGATGAATGGAAAGAATTTTCTTACTTGGAGTCGTTCCGTTAAAATTGAACTAGATGCAAAGATGAAATTAGGGTTTATTAATGGTACTATTCTACCCTTTACTCTAACCACTCCTCCCCTCCTGCAATGATTTCGTTTTAATAACATGATTATCTCTTAGATTCTCAACTCAATTTTGGCAGAAATTGTTCAGGGATTTATGTATGCTACCATTGCCTCTGAACTCTAGATTGAGCTTGAACAACAGTATGACCAGTGTAATGGTCCTTTGTTGTACCAAATTAAGCATGAGATTAGCTCAATTTCTCAAGGATCTATGAATTTAGCTACGTATTTTAACAAGTTAAAGGCACTTTGGGATGAGTTGATCTGCTTATATGCATTCCCTCGGTGTGGTGCTACTCAAACACTTGAAGAATCTCGTTCATCTGACATGCTTATTCAGTTTCTTATGGGGCTTAATGATAGTTATGAAGTCATTCGCAATCAGATCCTTGTCATGGAACCATTGCCTTTAGTTAACAAATGATACTCCATACTTCAACGTGTTGAATCACAACGAGTTGTTCAAGTCTCTTTTGTTGAAACTATGGAGTTTAGTGCCCTACTGGCCAAACATGGGGGTAACAGGGGACCTTCTTCCCAAAAACTTGTTAATAAAAGGAAAAGTGATAGGTTCTGTGAGAATTGTGGGGTTACTGGGCACAGTAAGGACTCCTACTTGATTTCTCTAACCCTATTTCCTCTACTGCATTACCTTATAATTTTACATTTGTGAGTTAGCAGGAAATTGCTAAACTTTTGAAGGGTAAAATTGGTCTTGACCATCAACAGGCACATGCTGCCCATTTTGCCACTCAGTTCGCAGGTACTACCATATCCCATGCTTTACTTGTCTGAGATATGCGAAGAAAGGTTGTTGCATTATCGACACTAGCTCATCCACACATACGTGCTCTCAATTGAACCTTTTATAGAACCTTAAACCTCCCTTTAACCCCTCACCCATTTATCTTCCTTATGGCACCGCAAAGTATGTCACTCACACTGGCTACATATCTCTACATCCTGATCTAATCCTCTATGATGTTCTATACATTCCCTCATTTCAATATAATATGCTTTCAATTCCTAAACTCACTCAAACTTCTAATCTCATTTGCATTTTCTTGTCTTCTCATTGCTTATTGCAGGACCAGAAGACTAAGAAAGTGGCGGCTATTTGAAAATTGATAGGCTCTTTATATGTGCTTGATTCTGATTCTTTTTCACATACCTATATGCCTTGTAATTCTATCATTGTTCCTAATTCGTCAAATTGTAAGTCTGATGATTTTAGCATGATTTTTGATTCTTGCCTCACTGTTTGTGAAACTTCTTATCTTTGTAACAAATCACATACTTTTAGCCTATGACACAAAAGAATAAGGAATGTTTCTGCCTCCAGCCATGAAACATTTGTCTTGCATATCTTACTCTAATCACAACTGCATTGATGCTTGTGATGTTTGTCATATGTTCAAACAACATAGGTTTCCTTTTTTCTCGTAGCTTTATTCACTCTAAATCTCCTTTTGAGCTTATTCATGTTGAAATATGGGGCCTGTATAAGAAATTAACCATCAATGGTGATCATTACTTCCTTACCATTGTAGATGATTTCAGCTGTGCTACTTGGACCTACCTCATGGCTCACAAAAGTCTCACTTTTTCCATCTTGAATGCCTTTTTTGCCATAGTTTCCACTCAATTCTAACTCAATGTTAAGATGGTTAGGTTAGACAATGGCTCTGAGTTTTTGAGCCATGGTTGCCAACAACTATCCTTGTCTAAAGGAATTTGCATCAAACCTCTTGCATTCACACTCCACGGCAGAATGGAGTGGTTGAAAGAAAACACAAACAACTACTCCAAACTGCCAAGGCCCTTATGTTCTAGTCAAATCTTCCCTTAAAGTTTTAGGGTGATTCTATCCTTGTTGCTACGTACTTAATCAATAGGGCTCCTAATTCTGTCCTAAGTTGGAACACTCCTTATCAACTTCTGTATGGTAAATCTCCCAATTACTCTCATTTAAGAGTTTTTGGCTGCCTTTGCATTGCCGTTAACACTTCCCCCTCTAAGGACAGATTTTCCTCTTGAGCTCACAAATGTGTGCCAATTGGATACACTTTTTGGAAAAAGGGCTTACAAACTCTATGACATACACACTCATTCAGTTCTTTATTCTAGAGATGTTCATTTTTATGAACATATCTTTCCATTTCACATTTCCTCATCATTTAATTCCTCCCTCCCACTTCCTGTTCCTATTGCTACCCCTAATCTTCCATCTCCCCCTTGATCTCTTGAGCCCAATCTTGAATCTATCGCATCTGTCTCTACTCCTTTACCTCCCATTCGAACAAGTGCAAAATTCAAAAAACCTTGTGCTTGGTTGTAGGATTATGAATGCAATACTCTACCTACAATTCAAGTTGCCCTTGTTCTTGATCCTTCCTCTTCATTTACCTTTTCTCCCTCACACACAGCTTTCCATGCTCAAGTGTCAATAGCCACTGAACCTACTTCCTATAAGCAAGCTGTAAAACATCCTGAATGGGTTCATGCCATGCAGCAAGAACTTTAAGCTCTTGAAGTAAACAATACCTGGAAATTGATTGATCTGCCTCAAGGCAAGGTTCCCATTGGTTTAAAGCTAGTTTTTAAGGTGAAATTTAACTCAGATGGCACAAGGGAAAGGTACAAGGCAAGACTTGTTGCCAAGGGGTTTAATCAAGTTCATAGCATTGACTATTTCTAGAGTTTTTCACCTGTTGCAAAACCTGTTACAGTTAGGCTATTTTTAGCTATTGCTACTGCTTTTTCATGGCCCATTCATTAGCTTGACATTAACAACACCTTTCTCCATGGCTTCTTGGATGAAGAAATCTATCTTATTCCTCCCGAGGGTTACTCTACGACACTCCTTGGTCAAGTGTGCAAGCTTAAATGCTCTCTTTATGGCCTTAAACAGGCTTATAGGTAGTGGAACATGGAGCTTACTGCACAACTTTTGGAGTTTGGTTTTGAACATTCTACTAATGATCACTGTCTCTTTATTAGGAAGTCTGGATCTTCATTTCTAGCTTAACTCGTCTATGTGGATGATATGTTAATATCAGGTCCTGACCCTCAAGAAATATAGGATGTGCAACAATTTCTCCATGCCAAGTTCACTTTAATGGACCTTGGTTTTGCCAAGTATTTCCTTGGCCTTGAAATAGCCCAGTCAGATCATGGAACTCTTATTTCTCAGAACACATACATTATTGATGCCATCTCTGACCTTGGTTTGTCTAATTCTAAACCTGCCATTACGCCTTTACCTAAGGGTTTTGATCTACAAACTACTGATAGTCCTTCTTTTTTTAATCCTAAATAGTTTAGAAGGCTTGTTGGGCGTCTACTGTATCTCAATCTCTCACGCCCCGACATTAGCTTTGTTGTGCATCACGTTAGTCAGTTTGTAACTTCACCAACGCAGGCTCATTGGGATGCAACCATCCATATTCTTCATTATTTGGAGAACACTTGCTTCGTTGGCTTATTTTTTCCTGTCAAAAACACCTTGAAACTTCAAGCATATTCAGACGCAAATTAGGGCACTTGTCCTCTTACTCATAAATCTGTCACAGGTTATTGTATCTTCTTGGGAGATGCTCTTGTCTCCTGGAAAAGTAAAAAGTAATCCACTGTCTCCGGGTCCTATTGCGAAGTTGAGTTTTGCAGTATGGCGACAACAGTTTGTGAGTTGCAATAGTTGTCGTATCTTCTTACTGACTTTCACATTCCTCTCCATCTTCCGATTCCTTTATTGTGCGATAATAACATAGCGATCCATATCACGGAGAACTTGGAATTCCACGAACGCACCAAGCATTTGGATATTGATTGCCACATTGAACGAAATAAGTATAAAGAGGGTTTCATTCAGCCATGCCACATTTCATCCTCCTCTCAGCTTGCTGATGCATTCACTAAAGTTCTATCTGGCCCACTTTTCCATTCTCACGTTTTCAAGTTGGGATTGATTTTTCACCAATCTCCAACTTAGGGGGTCGGCGGTGGGGTGGGGGTGAACAAGTACATATATTTTCAGTTAGTAAGATATTTTACTTTACCGTGCACTCAACTGTATAGGATCAAAGTTTAGTTAATTATTTAGCTTTTCTGGTAAACAATTATTATAAATAGTAAACCCTGATAGTTATTGTAAATACTACGCAATTAATAAAATTCTCAATTACCAAATTCAGCTCTCTCTCACTCTCTCTGATCTCTCAATGTTTCTTGGTTATCACAGTTTTTCATCTTACGTTTGTTTTAGGTTATTCCACATTGATCAATACTTTACAACCGTGCAAGAGTTTTAAAACAATGATAACAAAGTCAAATAAATTTGCAGCAGCAGCAAAAATTGACTGATGCAAATTATGATCAAAGCCTCAAATTCCAGTATTCCGCTACCATAATACCGTAGAAAATTGTATGAAAATTCTATTCCAAACTCAGTTTAGTCGAATTTGTGTTAATTACATAAAGATTGTTATTCTTATTTTGTGAATTATAGATGATTTAAGGAGAATGATAATATCCTCTGAATTTCAACACATTTATTGCAAGATTTGTTAAATTCAGCTTAACCAAGTTGATTAATATTTTGTCATATAATTTGTTAAATTTTTTTTCCTGATTTTAGAACTAATAAAAATAATAAATTCGCTATCTGAAAACAATGATGTTTTAAAAAAAAAAAACAAATAAAAGAATTTCAAATTACAATTCACACCTCAACGGTGGTTTGATTAAGAGCGGTGTAACGCCACCTCTCTTTCTCCACAAAATCTGCATCCAAAAACCTCGAAACAAACCCCCAAATTCTATACATATCTTCAAAATCGCACAACATTCCAATCGAAATCGATAAAACCTCAATCCCACAATCTTGTTTCTCTCTCTTCTTCGATCCCTGCAAGCTTCTGTTTTCCAGCAATTTCTCCTTCTCTTCTCGAAAAGTTTCCGAAAACCATATGTTTTTCAAGAATCCACAGCTCAGGGAAATGTTGTTTCGATCGGCGAGCTTCTGGACTAAAATGGGTTCGACTTTTTCGCCTTTCCAATCGTAAACATTGAACGCGAGGGCCGGGCCTCGGTCGAGCCTGATTCTGGGCCCGTAGATTCGGACCAGTGGGAGCCCGTTTGCGGAATGGGGGTGGCGGAGAGAGAGTAATGCGTTTACGAGCCAGTTTATCAGGCACCTGATTCTGGTGCTGATCAGAATGAGCCCTAATTTGTCTGCGTGATCGAGGCCTCGGAACTCGATTGTGGTGTCGAATTTGTTGTTTCTGAGTTGAGTGGGTTCAGGGTTTTCGTCGATTTCTACTATTTCGTCGGAAATTGATGGCTCCTTCTGCTTGATGGTGATGGTTTGGGGTTCTTGAGTTATCTGTTGGGGTTCATCAATGGCTGATTTAGGGACATTTGTTGGTATTATGCTGATAAGTCCGATGCTTGTGGAGGAATGGCTCAAAACTGGGATGATTGATTTCTTGATAAAAAGGCAGCAGAACCCTGATGGATTATAGCCAAAAATCTTGAAAAATGAGCAGATTAGGAAATCTGGCTGAAAAAGAGACAAGCCTAGGGTCTCCATGTCCCTTGCTCCTAATGCACAAGCATCTAACAAAACATGCCATCCATTTTCCCTTGCGCAATTCATCCACTGATAAGAATACCTTGTTCCAGTCATCCTAGATTGAAGTGGGAAAACGAACAAGCCTCTGTTTTTTGGCTTGCTCTTGTTCATAACAACTTTTCTTAGTTTCTTGGAGTTGACCCTGAGATTAGGCCATGAGAAGACTGCTGATTGAGGTCGAGCGCCTCTTTTCTTAGCGCTTTCGATCATCGTTTGCACAGCCTCGTTTTCGTAGTCGTACACTGTGAGAAGGGTTTGATTAGAACTGAAAGGATAAGAGTCAGAGATAAGCTTGAATGCTGATGACTGATTTGCTGTGAAAACCAAAGAGTAATCCTCCTCGAACAAATTCATGTATCTCGTGATTCTTTTCTTCAGTGCAGCTTGGAATTTGGATTCTTGGCTTCCGTAGCGCAAGTAAGAGTTCAAGTTTGTGGAGTTGTATGAAATGTCAAAGAAGGGTGCATCTTCTTCTGCTGCTGGTGATGACATTGAAGCTGATGATGATGTTGAGGCAATTTGGGCCGTTGGATTCGGACCCTTTTGCTGGGAGTATGAGAAAAGGCCGTGGCCGATATAATCAAGACAGACATGATGTGAGAGAGCGAGATGGTAATATTCTTGTGCTCTAATGTTGTCTGCAAGAAGTGTGTTTGAATATTGTGGGAGTGCATTCTTGAGGCTAGAGAATAGTACTGTTGATGAAGGGAGGGACTCATGGTTGGTGAAATTGGTGTTTGGTTGAATGGATGAAAGCACAGCGGAAACGAAGTCACGGCGGGGGTCGACGGCAGAACAGGGAGGGGAAGTGTTGTGAGGTTCAAGCAGGGGATTCACACAGCAAGTGTTGAGACAGGCTTTTGATGCATCTCTTATGCAATTTGATTGCATTTTGCTCTTGATCAGTTTGTACCTCACTCATAATCCCCCCTTTGTTCTTGATTTTCCCCTTGTTTTCATCCAATTTTTCGCTGCCAAAATTTGTTTATTTTTGTTGCAGCTACCACAAATTATCTGATAGCCAGGTTGTCTGATGGGTAAACAAAGGTTGACAAAGTCATTCATCAATCACAATGTTTGGCTTTTGTTTACTCGTTTACTAATATTTATTTTTTACTAGTAGCTTGAGTTGGCCTGAATATTGAAATATGACTTTGAACATAGTATCTTGTTAAATTCACCCATTAGAGCCATTTGGCGTGCAAGCCAAACAAGATGTATATTTACATCAAGGGGGCTCATGTATTAGCAATTTATTTTTGCATAATTTGAACCTGGGGTAACTTGGTAAACATGTGTTGTTACACTTTTTAAGGGCACATGTTCCATCTTATTCATTGTTTCTGTCGCAATGACTTTGTGGGCCATGACTTCATCTCGTCCACTCACTTATGATGAATTGATGAAATTGGGAGATAAAAAGGTTTAAAGGTGATCAAGATATTGCTTGGCTTATGCAAAAAGGGCAAACTGATGTGGCCGGCACAATCACTCAACTGGACCATCCCCCGGGGTTGGGTGGGGGCTGGGTTGTTGGAGCTTTCAATAAGTTGATTAGCCTTGTTGTTTCTTCCCCCTCCCTTTTTCAATTACCGATTTAAAGATTTAAAGTTCAGATCAAGAGATACGATGTCATTTTTTTCCGATTAAAAGAATCTGATCGCCACAAAATATTATTTTATCCAATTTGATCATCACAACCCTACCAACACATTAGTCAGTTGAGCCCTAACTCTTATCTGACTAGGCATTATGTTTTAGGCGGCCACCTAGGAAGCACGGACACGGCAAAAAATGCTTCGGTGCAGTGTCGGACACGTGTCCGACACGGCAAAAACCGTGTCCGAAAATTCAAAAAAAAAAAAAAATTTCTGACACGGTGTCGGACACGGCTGAAGGGCATGTCCGACACGGCTGGGGCACAGTTGGGGCATTTTTGATATATTACAAACTGCAAATGGGGTCTTTTTAAAATTTTTAAAAAATTAGTGGAAAAACTGAAAATAACAAATAATTTTTTTAATTGTATTTTATAATTTGTCTTAACTCTTTTACTTGCTTATATTTAGATATTTGAATGATGATGAATTCTTTTTATTTTAATCATGTATTTGATTTTAAAAGATACTTATTATAACGATGAATATTACTATTTCTCTATCACATACTTTAATTTAATAAATTATAAATATATAACATAATATAATATATTTTTTAGTAGCCGTGTCAGAGCCGTGTCGTGTCCTAAAATTTTGAGATTTTTCGTGTCGCCGTGTTCGTGTCGTATCGTGTCCGTGTCCCCGTGTTCGTGTCCGTGAATCATAGGTGGCCACTAACCCATACCCTTTAAGAAATTGGCAAGCGTTGTGTTCTCAATGAAGTTTGAATTTGGGTATTCGAGATGGAATTAGCGGAGTTTAACCATTAGACTATCATTTTGGCAATTTGAATATTTTGCTTGTTACATTTACCTATACGTGCCACGTCGGTTGGTGAGCGGTTGAAATTAAAAAAGAGAAAAAATTATGATAAGAAAAAAAATATAGAGATTCTCTTTTCTAATTTTACACGCAATATATATTGATGAGTATAACAAAAGATATTATACAAAAATATTACAGAAGATTTGGTTTGTCACGTTGGTGGTAGCCTTGTAGTTTCAAATCTTATGATTTTAACTTTTTATTTACTTTTCTTACTTATAAGTCTATTCTACTTTGTATTCTATTCTTGAAATTGATAATATGTGTTCGTTTTATATTCCACTTTGTATTTAATATAGAAATAGAAAATTATTTGAAGACTAATCATCAATTCAAATTGTGGAGTGTAAGATGGAATAAGAAAAGTAGAAGAGAAGACTTGGCATAATTTCGTACTCTCAATGATAAAAGGTCACACACAAACCAAGCAAATGGGCTTTGGGCATTCATATTGACCTAATTGTTATGTATGAATTAATATTGTTCCCTATATAAAATATCTACATAACCCCCATCAAATTCTTGGGTAGATGACATATTCAATGAGCTTCATCCTTATACAGCATTTATTATCTCCAGGAAATATGGGGGCACCAAAACATGCCCCTAGAAAGAGGGCGTCTCATCTGATATTAAATGTTATTGTGCAAATCGACACAAGCTAGTTTGAAGCGTGTGGAATTTTCAACCCACAAGACCAATAGAGAGAGCTTTATACCTTCGTGTTCCGACTCAAATCGAACTCGAACGCAGAAGGTGTTTTGACTAAATTTATTTTAAAGAGTTCATAAGATCGAAGAGTTTATAAAATATTTTTGAAATTTTTAAGATCTTTTCTCTTATTTTAAAAATAAATTTTTAAAGTGTTTGAATAAAATAAAATTTTGTAGCTTATAATATATTTTTGAAGCTTATAAATTGTAATTTTGTTAAGTAAAAATTAGAGTTTATAAGTTCTTTTAAGAGTCTAATGATCCAAAGATAAAGTAAAATTAATTTCGTGTAAATAAATATTTTTTAAAATAGAAGAAATGTAATATAGGGAAAAAAATTGAAGATATTTATGTTATTTTATCATTTAGTATTAGACAACTTATAACTTGTTTCCAAAAAGTTGGTGAAAGCTTTTTTTTTTTTTTTTTTTTTAGAGTTTATAAGCTCATAATAGCTTATTTTTTAGAGTTTACAAGCTCATCTATATAAAAAATTACTAAACACTTCCGAGAAGCTTATAAGTTTTCAAATATCGTATAAGATATTTTCAGAAGCTTACAAGCTTAACCAACACTCTCTTAGTCGATACCTATTACTATCGAATAATGGGTGGTGAAGACAAAAAAAAAAAAAAGGGAAAAACTTTGATTACAAACTCGTATTATAATTAATAGTTTATCATATTTGAATTTAGATTTGAACTCAACATTACTAAAACATAATTTTAATTCTTCAATTAATATGAGTTATTTGATATGCATATATTAAAAACTTAAATTATTACAATAACAGTTTGAGTTCTCATATAATAAATAGTAAATAATAATGTTTTGATACTCACTTTAATATACTTTGTATCATCTAAACATTATATATATATATATATATATATATCAGTACACTTGTTATAGCACAGTACTATAAAAAATTCATTATGATTTGAATTATTAAACAAATTACTAGTATTAATTTTGGTAGTATAAATATATCGTTACTATCATTCACCTATGTTGGTGTTAAAAAATAATACTAATAACACCATCATTAACATTATTATCTATAATTCATTTTAAAATATTAAAAATAAATATTCATGCGTCGGCTTATGAATTTTCGAAAAATTTATTTTTGGAGGGGTCAAGCTCAGCTCGCAAAAGAATTAAAATTTGGTGAGCTTAAGCTTAAATTTCAAAAATCCAAACTTGAGTCGAATTTCACTTGAGTTAATTCACCAAACCTGCAGACTCGATCGATTCATCTTACATCCTTAATTTTTTCGGATTTAATTTTTGAGAAGAAAACAAACAATTCACGTGGGTCATGTTTGGACAGAGATTTGGGCAGATTGGAATTAAAGTTGCTTGGTTGACCTTCTTGCTCAAGGGGTAGCCATTACATGATTTGGAAGTAGGGGCCGTAAATATATATATATATATATATATATATATATATTTTGGTCTATTAAAAGTAAAAAGGAATGTATTATGCATTCAATTTAATGGGACATCCAAGTGGTGGAATTAAAAATTTGATATATCGTTTGTTTGTATTCGTATGTAATATTTTTCTATTTTCTTGAAAATGACTATCCAAACAACTATATGTTAAAACCATTCCCATTTAAAATTTTATTTATTTTTATGTTCATATTTTGACCATCAAAATAGACCGACATTTGAAATGTAATATGAAACTGGCCAGTAAATTACTCAGAAACTATTGCATTATAAAAAGATATTTTTATATGCACTCAATGTGAATTCCATATGCACACACCAAACGGTTCAAATTGTGTCACATTATTAATTTATTTAAAAAATATAAAAAGCACATACAATATAACATTATTTGAACCACTGAATCCATGTGTAGTGCCCAAACATCCGTTCATATAAAAATTCTCCCATTATACGTGTAAGATTGAAAAAGAATACATTCTTTCACACTCAAAAGTATCACAATCAATTTCCCGATGGTATAAAATGCATATTTTCTAATAAACCATCCAAATATATTTTCGTTTTCCCCAAAAACTTCAAGCAACCTCATTTTCAACTTTGAAAATGCTACAAATTAAACATTGAAAATAGAAATACAAACAAATGGCCCTTAAACAAACATTTAAAAAGCTTTTGAGTACTATATATCTTTACCAAAATAATTTTGCAATCCTCTAACTAACATTCCAATTCCATCCTTGGTTATCTTTTGACCAAATTTGTTGATAAAATCTAGAAAAATAAAAGAAACATTTTTTGTAAGATTACTAAAATATCCTTATTAGACTACTTAACTTACGTGCTATGTTTTTAAATATACTATTTTCCTTTTCCAACATTACTTTTATGAATGATTGAAGAATTTTTTTTTTTTTTTTACCAAATTTTTGGATAAATTTTTTTCTTGGATTTTTTGTTTCACTCTATTTTGAACATGAAATTACTTTTCTAATTTATTGAAATGATCTTTACTCATAATTTGTGGGGTTATCTATATAATCATGACAACCAAAATGTTTGTTGTTAGTGAAACTTGGGACTGCCAATAGGATAAAACATCCTCTCAATAAATTTGAATACTCTTTGAAGCTTGTTGATTAATTTCATTTAATTTAACTTAGATTTAAAGATTAGCGTAGATTTTAAACGCTGCGAAACTAGACTAGACTGTCTGTTTTTTTTGTTTTTTTTTTTTAAAAAAAAAAAAGGTGCTTCGAAAAAAAAGCAAACAGGAAAAGTCAAAAATATCAATTGTTGAGAGTGGGATTCGAACCCACGCCCTTTCGGACCAGAACCTTAATCTGGCGCCTTAGACCAACTCGGCCATCTCAACGTTATGGTATCTTTTTGATCAGCTCAATATATTTATGATATTGGGACTTATTAATCGGCACTTGCGACTCTAAATTATCCTTTCCTTGATGATTAGCCTTCATATAGATTTCTTTTGCAGCAACTAACTGCTGTTTCTGGTACTCTCCTAATTATGTGTATATGGAGTTTCTGGGCTTGCTTCTACCAACCATTTGAACTATAAGGTTATATTTGGAATAAGAATTTTGGTGATGAAAAGTGGGAGAAAAATGAAAATGATTAAAAATGAATGCATAGAGTACTATTATTTGAAAAAAAGAAAAAAATTTCATACTATTTTCCTTATCAAAATTCTAAAATCAAACGGAGGGTAAAACTATAAGATTTGGTATTTGATAAGATTCAAAAAAAAAATTACGCAATCCTAAAGATAGTGTTTGCTGCATAAGAAAATGTATATGTGCATGAATGGTGTCATCATGCCTGGTTTCTGGCACCCCTAGAAAGTAGGATTTCAAAATTAAAGCTGAGATATATGCTTCTCTTCGAATGCTATTTAGTTTACGAGAACCACCAAGAATTAACCAAAACAACATGCATCTCTATCCATACTAATTGGATACTTTCAAAGAATCAAACGGGCATGCAAAAACAACTTTGCCCAATTTGGCACAAACTATTCTTCAGTATGTAGATAACCTAAGTTGTTCTTTACAGCAGCCACAACATGCATTTGTGCAGTATGGAAAGATATGTCCCCATATAGTCTCGGGGGATCAAACATTATTCCAGAAATGTAACGAACGATATGTTTCTTAGAATGTACAGGCTCACATTGCCTGACATTCAGCATCAGCTCATCGTAAAAAAAATGATATGTTTCCTAGAATCTACAGGTTCACATTGCTCAATAACGTTTGTTTCTAGCACAAAAGGTAGTAATGTACAGGCTCACATTGCCTGAACATTCAGCATGAGATCATCTGTATTTAGCAGCACTCGGTTTTTAGACTCTGCCACAGTTCGTGCAATTTCCTTTGATGCCTCAATCTTCCTCAGCGTGATAAACGATTGGTTGTTACCAATGGCTTCTCCAATCAGCAGAGCACTCTTAGCTTCACCCTGTGAACATTGTATGTGTTTGTGTGAGAAAAAGGGGGTCACACCAAAAAGAAAGAAGAAGTGACTTAGAAAGTCTCTAACCTGAGCTCTGATAATAGCACTCTTCTTATCCTGCTCGGCCTTCTCCACAATATACTTGGCCCTCTCAGCTTCCTGTGCAGCAACCTGTTTTGCTTCAATTGCAGCAGTATATTCTTTGCTAAAAGTCAGATTTATGATAGAAACATCATCTATTTCAAGGTGGAACGTAGCAGCTCTTTCAGTCAACAGGTTACGAATATCCCTACTAACAGTCTGCACGCAACAATAACCAATAAAAAAGACAATCACCAATCCGTTACACTCTGAATGATATTAATTAGGGAAAGCAACTTGCGATAACTCGCAAATAGTTTAACTATTACCTCTCTCTGTGTCAAGAGTTGGCTTGCATTGTGCTGAGCAACCACAGCCTTGAGAGTTTCCTGAACAATTGATGGCAAAACTTGCTCATTGTAGTTTTCACCGATAGTCCGGTGGAGTGTTGGCAAGCCATCTGCCACAGGATGTGAAAGAACTCGAAGACCAATGTCAACCTGCTTGGCAATATAAGCAAAAAGGATTTACATGTGCAAATAATTGACAGATAACCAAATTCATACTCATTATGCATTAGAAGGACCCAAACATAAGAAAGAAATACTGTCAACAATTGAAGCTCATTATAAGGCATAACGCAATGCACTACTAAAAAGACATGACCTCAGGTGAAACTTGTGCTATGTCAGGTTTTCTTGGTTACCAAATTACCGCTTGCATTATTAGTAACAGATAACACAAGTAATGGAAAATGAATTTCTTAAACTGATCTTGAAGACAGTATGAGAAAAAGATTCAGAAGTTTAGAGTAACTTCTAGTTGATTCTAATTTATTTTGTTTACTAATAAGGATAGCAAAGAAGGAAAGAAAGATACAGAGTTGAATCTCAAGAGTGAAAATTTTCTAGGATGCAAACTTTACCATTTGGAGATCGCGACTTCCTGAAGTGCTCTCAAAGAGAAAGGGGCGGGAGCGGATATCATAGATGATAGGCCATTCCAGAAACGGAAAAACTAAATGTGATCCTTCAAGGTAAACCTGCAATAACTAAAGTTAGCTTAACAACACTACATGCTACAGGGAGAACATATGAGTTGAATAAACTGCAGCATGCTTCATTTCAGGTTATACATTAAGGACCGATAGAGCCATTAACACCACAGTACAAACAATAGACATTAATTCTGCTATATCAAGACACATCATATGATAAAGCCCACGCATTCAACCAAACCCAGTGCCAAAACAAGAACTAAAATATTTTAAAAAATGATAGCACCTGCATCAGGACACATAAAAAGTGAGACGAGGGAAGGTTACACTTGTACAGCGTCATTTATCATATAATGGATGAGATAATGCTCTGTGAAAGAGCAAACGGATGATTTCGAGCACATGACTACAAACAATAAATATCACTTTTTCTTGCTCTTCCCATTTCATGCTATACATTCTAAGCAAGAGAAGGGTGAAAATGTATCATTTTATTGTGTAAACCTCTTTAATAGATAGCAAACTGGACTTAAAATACTCAATATCAATTAAGAAATCCTGGTAGGAGCAGACCATAACAGAATGAATTAATACATAAAGAGATTTTTTCTAACACTTAAAACAAATTAAGAGTTAATTTATAGTATACTGATACAACCATATGGGGAAATGGAGAAGTTTCCGTATTGGGGAGGAATTTCAAAACATGCATACAAGCATGAAACCTAACGAGAAAGAAAATTTGGTACATTTTTTTTACCTTGCTTTTTATCCCAGTGAAGCGATTGAACTCAACAGCTCTGTGGCCTCCTTCAACATTGTAGTAAGTTCTTGTGATGATCTGATAAAGAGCAGTTCCTTTAACTAAAAACTTAATAAGCGCCCAACGCAGTCCCATGTCTGTTCCTTTCTCCAGAAATCCAAATCTGAGGACAAAACACTTGGATCTTAGATTCACAGAAGCAGATCGGGTAATTAGTTTTCAAGTCCAAAAACTTACTTCAAAACAATAAAGCATTCTGTGTTATGAAAGAATTAGAAACGGATAGAATAAGGAGAAAAATAGGCAATCAATAGGTATAATTGGCTGAGAGAAACAATGCAAGTCAAATGACAACATTTTTACAACATTTACAAGAATAAATAAACAAGTAAAAGCAGAAACAAGAGAATGAAAAAAGTCAAGATCAGCATACGATCTGCCCTCTATTTTGCATTAGAATTTAGCACAATAACAGAATTATGTAAGCTGCATAGATATCAGGTAAGTCTCTCGTCTTTTCCATCACAATGATCACAACAGAACTACAGAGTAACAGAGACTGATGAATGAACCAAACATTAGAAAATGAAGATCAATTCCACCATTATAACTAAGCAATAAACACCAATCAGAACCTCAAAACAACTTACCAAATAAATTTCCTAGGAAAAAAAAGCCGACAAAAAAGGAAAAATCAATACAGTCAAGAAGTCCATTCTTGAGAGACGACAGTAATGACCGGTTTTATCCTTCAAGGAGGGAGGGAGGGGGGGGGGGGGCCAGAGAGAGAGAGAGAAGAACAAATGATCACAATCAAGCATGCATTACAAAAGATTGTTCATTCAGAGTTCCCGTTGTTCATTTTCACTCACAATCCATGCACGAACAATCAAAACACTCCATAACGCTCCATCGAGGAATCAAAGTGCAACAAACTATTCCAAATACATTTCCGATCACTCATTCATTCGTGATGAATCGTCAATTCCCCCCCCCCCCCCCCCATTCACAATCCGAAACCAATTCACCAACAAAAAAGACGAAAAATCACAAATCGAATCAAAATAAAGCAAATTAAAACGAATGCAAATCCAGAATCCGGATGAAAAATCGACACCATAACTACAAACAACAAACATTACCTGCAATCAATCTCTCGTACCACAATACACAGTACACAAACAATCACCACACCATACTCCAACTAATACTACACATCCAAATGTACCAGAAAGAGAACAAAAATGGAGCTAAAATTACACTGTATGAGTATGAACTTAACTAACTAACTGGGTATTTATAACAGAAAAACTGTACGGGCTCGCGGGGGTGGGGCCTCGTCTGTCACGAGGGATTAACCGTATCTAATTATACATAATTTGAGTTTTGAGGCTGAATTTATGGTTAATTACATTTTGTCCCCCTTTGACTTTGAGAATTGATGACCACTATTAGTCAACTATTGGAAGATTCTTAATTTCTTTAAAATGATTTATTTAAAATAATTATTAAATGTAAATACGAGTTGAAGAAGACTTTCTTCTACTTCTGCGTAGTTTTCTACTTTTTTATTTTTTTTATTAGTGTTGCACATTAAATTAATAGCTCTTAAAAGTGTTACTAAGAGCACCTCAAATGCATTATGGTCATACAATAAAGTCAAAAAATATGCCAATTAAATTCCAATACATGGAGGGGAATCTTTGGAAGTTCATAGTTGAAAACTAATTACGAAGATTAGCTAAAAATTCTAATGGCCACTAACAAAATGGAGTATTTATTAGCCGAGTATGAGTTAAGGGGGTGTAAACATAATTAGTCAAATGAAAGGGGATGTACTAGTAATTACACCTAATCTTAAGGGGTGTAAGCATAATTATTCCAAAAATTTAAGAGTGTGTGTGCACTACTAAAAAATGGCCTAATTTGACACATGTAATGTAACAATTTTAAAAACTATCTTAATTGTATAAATATCGTGGCACTTCATAAAAAATTTTCAATAAACTATACTAAATTTGAACCAAAATATATTTTTTGTGACAGTACAATATGTTAAAATAAATTATTATGAAATTCAAATACACGACACTTTAGTAGTTTGGTGACACTAGCTAAAGCGTTATGTGTTTGAGTTTGGTTTGGTGACACTAACTAAAGTGTCCTGTATTGGAATTTAGCGATACCCTATTTTGACATTCCATGGCATCACAATAAGTAAATTATAATTCAAATTTAGGATAATTTATTAAGGTACTTTTAATGAGGTGTCACAATAAATATATAAATATGACACTACCATATTATATATGTCAAATTAGGTCATTTTTTTAGTAGTAGTGTGTGTGTGTGTATTAGCAACACCGCACACACTACAACAAAATTGATTTATTGGGACAAAAATATTTATCACAAAAAATCAAAATTTCATCACAAAAAGTTTTTGTGACAAAAAAAAAAACTCGTCACAATTTTCTCATAAAATGGCCCTCGCATAAGGTTATTGTGAGAAATTTTTTGTTTCATTACAAAAAACATATGTGACGAAATGTTTTTTCCTAATCACAAAAAATGTATTCTAGCAGAAATAGTTTATTTTTATGTTCCCGAATAGATTCAAAACCTCGACCTCGGCTGAACCCTACTCTAGAGGACGCACGCTGCTCTCTAGCGACTCCAAAGGAATTCAAACCCTCGACCTTGTGGATATTTCAATAAAGTGCAACCACTATGCCAATTGCAATTTTCTTGTTGGTTTTGTTATTTTATTATTCTTATTTATTTCTTACCTTAATTTAGTAATTTTAATTTTATTTATTAATTAATTATGTATTAATTAAATAAATTAACATAATTATAAGTTTTGTTAGTTAAAACACATATTATACCCATATAATACATGTACGTATGAAAAGTTAAAAAATACTTTTATTTTTCATACATATTCTCAACTCAACGAATAATATTTGTACTTTTAATATAACATGTTTAATATTTGATGAAATAATACTTCATTTTATGAAAATTTATTATATTCATTTTAAATTTATAATATATAAAAAAAATATTTATTGGTGTAATATATCAAAATTTATTATAACTATTAATTGAATATCATATAAAAAAAACAAATTTGTAATACTTCATAAAAATATTAATTATTATATAAATAATTATATATAATTTATGTGATGATTATAAATTAAATAATTTAATTATTATTTTTTAAATAATCTTTTTGTTATATAAATTACATAAAAAAATAATTTATGTGAACATAATATTAAAATAATCCGTATTTTTACTCTCGAATATTTTAATAAATCGTATAATAGCTTTTTGCATATTATTGAGCCAATTTCTTACCTTAACTTTTGAAAAATATTTATAATATGCACATGCAAATGTTGAA
>JAOWBU010000139.1:0-7500 GCA_026212405.1 Petrea volubilis | reverse complement strand
CCCAACACAACTCCGTGGGCTACTGGCCTCTGCTTACCTTTTAAATTCAGTTATATACGTTTGAGCATGGGCAAATCTTTAAAATAAATTTATACAATCATAAAATTAGTGAAATTAATTTTCACAAAAAAAATACTTCACTCCAACTTTTCATTTTTGAAAAATCCAATTATTAAGTTTTATCTGATTTTCTAGAGTATATTAATTTTATTTATTAGTACTTTGTTGTAAATTAATTTATTCATCTATGTTAATGTATATACATATATAAATATATATATATATATATATATAATTTTTTTTTATCAAAATTAATATATAAATATTTTAACGTTATGCCCTACATTGAAAAAATACAACCCTTTTTTGAGTGGTCTTTAAATATTCTTCTTGAGTGAGGTGTTCATAATTCAATTTTGGGGTGTGCTTGGTGATTTTAGAGGTAACTCTGACGTCCCGTGAGCTGATGAGGCTGGAGCGTGATGTCTTAATTTTAATACATAAATACATTAATTGATAATTTTAATATATATATATATATATATATATATAAAGTACTCAATTCCCCTAGGAAAATTCACAAAAATGAAGAGGGGACAATATTTATCAACTTATTTCTTAATGTAATTTCAATAACTAAATAAGCTGAATTGCATAATTATTACAAAAAAAAAAATTAAATAATCTGAACCAGAAGGGAAATCTGGTACCTTCATTTCATGAGCAGAAGCCATGAAAGAGCACAATACGTAATTCCAGCAAACAAAACACAGAGCAATCTCCTTACCCCAAAGCACATCATTATTACCAATTAATCAAAATCATTGTTCTAGTTAATTATCAATGTCTTTTTGATAATTAATTACTAATTAATCAATGTTGCAATATAGAAAAGGAACTATATATATATATATATATGTTATATGAATGAATGAAATTAAAATAAATGAATTTGTTGAAGAGAGCCAAAACAATTCAGATATGTAGCTATAAGTTTGCAGGTGAAAGGATTCTTTAGCTACAAATTTGTACAACAGCTCAATAACATGCAGAGCTTGTGAGGAGAGAGAGAGAGAAAGAGAGAGAGAGAGAGAGAGAGAGAGTTAATTGTCTTCTATACATTGTAAAAAATCGATTTTGTCCCACTAAAATAAAAAATTCTAGCTCCATCCTTGAATGTGCTCAAGATAATTGACACCAAAGTATCCTGAAAAGAACCCTTCAAATTCCTGAGAAAAATCTTAGGGGTCATTGGAGGATTTTCCAATATACCACCTCAAATACTTCAAATATTTATAGAGAAAAATGTATGAGATCGGATTATATACTGTGAATTAAGCATTTTTAAAAGTTATCAAAACTCATAGGGAAAAAACACTTTGCCGCCAACTTATTCTCATTTCTATACTTTTCTATATATATTTTTTTTTAAAAAATTTCGCTACACTTTGTCATATAGACCATTTAATTTTTACATTTTATCTATTAGAATCTATTTTCAACCCAAAAATTCAATAAAAAAATAGATGTGTGACTCTTTGTTTAATGCTAATATTGATCATAAGATTGAATTGAGGGGTTTGCATATCCAATATTATCCATTTTTTGTTGAGTTTTTGGGTCAAAAATAGTGTCCGGCGAGCAAAGTGTAAAAATTGGATAATTCGTACTACAGTGTAACAAATATCACTACAAGAAAATGAGTAAATTGGTAACAATTAATATGATAAGTGATAATGAAAAGTTGTCATTAGTCATATACATTTAGTAAGAAAAAAAAAATATCTTGTCACAACATATGGTAGTAGTAACAACATAATGTCCAACTTGTCAGAAATAATAATTAGTGTTGCACTTAGTGACAATAAAATCTTATCACAAAATCATAGTGCCAATTTCTTTTGTCACCAAGTTATTATCATAGGTTTGTAGGAAAGGATAATTATCTAATATAGCATGATTGGTATACAGGAAAGGATTTAGGCATGAATGGTATGAAGTTAAGAATGGAATAAAGATGGGAAATGAATAATATTGATATAGCATTCCCATACTTGGTATGCTCAAGGAATAAAAAAGGAAATTTATTAATTTAATACATACCATTGATATATTTGGTAAATTATAAGTAGTAATGAATCCAAGGCATAAAAATAAATCCAATATATGATTCAAATAATTTATATATAAAAAATATTTTAAAATTTTAATGTAAATAATATAAATGTATATGTTATACATTTTTTTATATATAGATAGATATATTAATTTTTACACATAATATATATATAGATATATTATATTTTATGTACTCATTATAAAGTTTGCACAGGTATCAATTATTTTATATTCATATATGTAATTATACGTGCATTTGATATAATATATATCACCTAAAATAATTTTAATACACAGTTTCATTATGAATATCAAATATATGAGTAAATTATATTATCATATATGTATATCTATGAATATATGTTAGCATATTATACATTTTAAAATGAAATATTAGATATAAATTATAAATTTATATGATTTGTGTATATATATATAGAGAGATTTTATGTAATAAATATGATTTAATATATATTTAATTAGAGTAAATATAAACTTTATAAAATATTATAAATTTTAAGAAGTATTGTGCCAATAATATGAACAAACTAGTTCCATGTCAACTTGTTGGGGATAGCTAAAATCATGTAGAACATAAAGAATCACTAAACCCACATATATGAGAATGGTGATTCCCACGGGAATGAGCATTCCTATATCTAAACTATACCAATCGCGTCATTAGAAATGGACATGGGAATGCTCATTCCATTCCTACATACCAATCATGCCATATAGATTTGTCATTAATTATCAATGATTGCAATTAAAACATGAATTGTTGTTGCCATTAGGTGATATTGTGATAAAATAAAATTTGTTATCACTAGACAAGTCAATTAGTGTCAAAAATAAAGTGTTGTCATTTAATATAAATATTGATAATGATTTTTATATTATTACTATTATATTTTATCATTAATATTACCTCGATGCACCATCCTTGCTGCTACGTACGTTTTTCTTGACTTGACAGATTCATCCAATTGAATCCGCACTCAAAGGAGGACCACAAGCTCGAGGCTCGACGAAAGGGCTAATAGCCCTAAGAGAAGCAGTAGTTGGTCTACTTTCTGGGAAAGTTTCACCCAAAGACTTTCTATCACTATATATATCACTAAACACAATATGCTACCATAAAAGTCTTTTTGCATCGATACCATTTTACTTGCAGTGCATATATATATATATATATATATATATATATAGAGAGAGAGAGAGAGAGAGAGAGGAAAGTGTAAAAACAAATATAGCTCAAAAGGCAAATTGTTTTTCCCCAAATTTATATTTATTTTATACCCAAATATCTTTCCTAATAGAGTCGAGCCTTCTCAACGCAACCGAATCCAATTTTGCCTGGCATGCAGCTGAGCCCACCCCAGCTCTGTATCTGAGCTTGCTCTCCATGTGGGCTCTACTAGCCCAGGTAGGTCCAACTCCGCTTCATATTCAGTAGGGCTGTAGGGTGTTCAGAAATACCAAACAAAAAAGAAAAAGAAAAATGGAAACTAAACTGAAACAAGCCCAAAAATCACATCGTGTCATAGCCCGAACAGGGCTAATGTACTCGTTTCATGTACTTGCACCGAAGATGATGAAGGTGTTGGACTAAATTTATTTCAAACATTTTATAACCCCTTATATCTCATTTTAATTTTTATAAAGTGATCGGATGAATAAAATAGGTGTAATTCATAAGATATAATGATAGCAGTTTTATAATTAATTTGATTGAAATAACAACATAGGGTGAAACAATAAAGAATGAACGAACATCGATTTTCTAATTTCAGGACATCGTTCAGGATACGGGACGCCGAGGCTGAGGCCGACCTTAGTACAAAGAATTGTAGGTGCAACACGTGGCGATAATGGATGCTAAGCATATCACAAGTGAAGGAAGGAGCGTTACATTTAACAGCTTACTCTGCCCCAAGTACCCCGCCAGGGTGATCGTTGCATCTGCAATCACTCGAGCGATCGTCCCAGCTTCTGTCGACAGAAGGCCCCCATTGTAGGTCCCACGAGAAAGCCTGGACGACATCACTCTGGAGAGTAGTGACAGATTCACCCCTGTAATAGTAAGAAAACATACCATGATGTCCCTTTTTTTTTGCCATCTTTCCAAGTTATGCTATAAAATAAATAAATGGGAAATAGATATCCTTACCTTCCAATACTTCAGCAGCTACAAACATGATGAGGCCCGAGCAAACATACTGTGGCACGGAATACGGGACTATAAAGTGGAAGCTGAAAAGTACGCCCAGGAAGACCACGATTTCAGATGCCAGTAATATTTGCCTGCAAGAAGGTTCAAGAGAAAAAAAAAAAAAAAAAAAAAAAAAAAAATGAGTCCTTTTATAGAACATTCCTTCTTCTAGGTTCTGTATATCCAAAGCATGACGTTTATAGATAAGAGATTACCTGTCCTCGTACATATTGCTTATGTAACTTCCAACAACAATGTTTACTGGAAGAACTGTGAGGCCGAGGCAAGCAAGAAATATTGACACTGTACTTGTCGTCCAACCAAAATAGTATGTTGTGACAACACTCGACTCGGAAAGTAGAATTTCCATTGCATATTTAAGCATGAAATAGATCAACAACTGAACCTGCAAATCAGTATGGAAACATTCATGAAGTTGGGAAAAGAGGACCTTACTACTCTAGCAGGGATGAGAGAGCATTCTCTGGATATTGCAAGAGAAACCAACGAATGGCCTATGACATAGATACTATTATCTTAATTCTTTCTTGTTATAGACAAGGTCACAAATAGGTAATAAATCCCACAATATAATGCTCACAATAAAAGAATAGACTGACACCTTTCCCACGTTTCCCCCAAATTGATCTACACCAAATTCACTCAGTTGCTTAACTTGTGTTTGATATTCTAATCTACACCCATCACAAAACTTGGTCCAGCAGAAATAAAAGAAAAAACCAAATACGAGCCATCTTTCTAACTAGAACTACGCAAGAGGAAGGAGAGATTCATTGTTCCTACTTTTCAAACAAATATAAATTCATCAATATCAAACATGTTACCTTTACGGAAGGCGTGAGTAACCTATAGGCTGATCCCAGGGAGTTGGCTGGTCGTCGAGCGTCCTCTGTAGCCTCTTCACTGGCATCACATTCTTGATCATCGTCATCATCTTGTTCATGTTCCTTTGATATAAGTAATGGTTGTTCAAGGCCCTTCTCAAGTTTATCGTGTGGTGCTGTTAAAAACAAACACAATATCAGGTTTCCAAGAATTTTCTTCATACTCAGTAACTAAGCCTACTGGTGGGGATGCATGCATGTGAAGACTGAAGAAATTACTAAGTCATAAAATTGTCTAGAGCTGAAAGCAGAATAATAATTTCAAGCAAACAAAATTCATATAAATCAGCGCAGATCTTCATTCACACCCTACAAATCTCTTGTGATGGACACCCATTTGAACATGTGCCTTTTCTGAAACATCCCAGAGTATCATTGTGATAGATTTTTCACTATAGGAAGGCCGGGTGAGAGAGTACAGAAAGCAGTTGATCTTGAAAAGAAGCCATTCACAAATTCCTTTCTGTTCATTATACCACACTATTCAAGTCCCAGAAGCCATATGGTGATCTTCATGAACTTAGGCTTATAAAATGGTAGAGTCCACAAACTACACTGAACAGTATCAGGAATGACAGTATCCACAGTAAAAATTTGAGGCCATGTGCTGAGAAAATAGAGGTCAAAGATCTGGGAAGATCTCCCAATTGAACTTTAGAGAATGATTTATGAAGAATATACATATGCATGAAGCCAAATTTCCCATAACAAATCAAGATGCATTTGATCCTCATGTAACTCACCCTGCTCCCACTTAACATTTAAATAAAATTTCAGTCACCAAATTAATTATAAAATTAAAAACAGAAGCTCATCTTTCAATGAGTCCAACATGCAACAGTTCTCAAAACCAAAGTAATGTCCAAAGAACTGACTCCACCTTCCTGTTTTTTTTTTTATTTTTGTTTTTGGTGGAACTCCACCTTCCTATTGCTTAAGGATATATTCTAGACTTATGTGCCCAACATGAATCTAAATTTCACACGGTAAGGCACAAAAGACAGATTTAATTAATGAAGTGACAAGATTATGCTTGAGGCTAAACAATACTTTAAGTATAACCCCATATGTTCTACCATTATTTTGGCTTCTTTCACCCCCTTCAAACCATACACCCAGTCTGTATAAACAAATATTTGTAACCAAAGAAAAACAGCAGAGACCAAAACAAACAAACAATAAAAAGGAGATTAAATGGTAAATACCAGCACTAGATTCCTGGGTGACATGGTTGACTTCAATCTCATGGGCAGGTTCTCTGAATGAGATCCACAACCATATCAAATATATCAACCATGCTACGGCCATTACCCAACCAGGTAAAGTGCTTTGATTAAACGTGATATTGAAGAGTTTGAATTTAATTTGAAGTAACCCAGCAAGTGCAGGGCCACACGCCATTCCCAAAGCACTAGCACTAACAAAACCTGCTGAAGCCTGCATGCGAATTTTAAGTGGTACGCAGTCACTAATGTAACGCCGGTTAACCGCTCTAGCAGAACCCAAACTGCAATTTCATGAAAAACAGAAGAGAAATGTCACATTTTCAAAGATGTCAAAGAAGAAAAAATCATGAAAATGTGACAAGAGAAAGAAAGATGAGCAACTTACCCACAAAATACTCGGCCAATCAGAAGTATAGATAATGAATTGAGATCATAAGCCATTGCATACATAACATTTCCGATAAAGAGAACTATGCTGCTAAATACCAAAGGTCTGAAGTATGACTTGTTGGACCAGGCACTGAAATACACAGAAGAAAAAATCTGTGCTACTGCCATTGCCCCAATTACGATACCACAGACTGTTGCTGCTGCCCCAAGGCTCATAGAGTAGTCATCAGCTGTAGGAACAATAATATATGTATTGACCATGTAAAGAAAAGTGTTTGCCAAGTTCAGAAGAAGTGACATAAAATGGTATCTCTGATCATCAGCCTGTTCATCGGCAGGAGAGGGTAATTCTTCATGCATGATAAGTGCATGTTGGCCCAAAAAGTCCAGAAAAGTTGTTGAGTGGGTTAATCTGTCAACAGCTGACCTCAGTGAGTCAACAACAGGATCCTACGCAAAATTTCTCCAACAGGTAAGCAAATTTCAAGACCAAAAAAAAAAAAAAGAACAAGAACAAGAACAAGAACCTACTAGCAAGCTAAAAGAATATTGAACTTGTGAATACCTGAAGAGGAAGTGCAGGTTGGTCATAAATTGATAAGTAGCTTCCCTGGCGATCCTGGAGATCTGCAAGATTGCGAGATATAGC